>SSNR01000173.1:1318294-1348990 GCA_006937965.1 Callopanchax toddi | reverse complement strand
TTTTAGATATCCCTCACAGACAAAACATCATTCCAGCAGCGACATGAACGGAAAAGGGTGTCGATCTGGTCGGCGACTTCGTTTATTGCGTTTATCCAAGCATCGTACGGGATAGCCAGCAGGACCCTGAACACTCCGCATTCCATATTTACGGTTTCGAGGAAGAATAAGTCAAACGGTGTCTTGTCATCGAATTTACGTATACACGCTCGGAAAATCCACTGACCGTTTGTTTCTTTTTTTCCTTCCCAGACTGCGCTGAAAACGAGTTCGGTGTTGTAAGGAAAGTTCAATTTTCTCTGCGGTAGTGAGTCATGCTCAATTTTCACCATTTTCTCTGGGCATGTTGAAGGATATTTCATCCGTTTGGCCTCGGTTGGTGAGTCTTCTTCTTCTTCTTCTTCTTCATTGTCACGAGGAACCACATCTCGGAGAATTGCCCAGTCGTTGTAACCGAGAACCCCTATTGACGAAAGATGCCCGAGTGGATCATCATCTTTGGTCTGGTTAAACCATAGTTCTCCTCGGTCATACTTGAAATAGTAATACCATGACTCATCCAGTCCGTATTCCGATAACGACCATTGCCGGTACAAAGGTTCTGTGGGTGGCGCTTGTCTCCTACGCAGTTGCATTTTAGTTTTCCCGTGAAAAGGCTCATCGGTCGGAGTTTGACCGATCGGTTTCTTTTCTTGGGTTGTAGAGGCAGTTGTTGGATTCTTGTGGAGAGTTGTAGAATCAGTTGAAGCCATGCTAGCCTGTTTTTTATGTCTGTTGTCTTGTAACCGTGTTGTTTTTTACAACAAACTAGAACAAAATAGGTCTATTTATAGTGTAACCGAAACTCCTCCTCTATCCTCTGATTGGGAGAGAAACGCAATATGGGTGGGAAAGCGGGGGAAGAGTGTTGAGTCATGAGGGGTGGGTCACCATGCCAGGGTGATGAATCACTGTTTCTTAAGGGGTGGGTGGTTCCTGCAGGGAGATTCACGCCCCTGGAGGGGTGGGACATAGGCGGGTCTTTATATTCTGGGTGGGCTCCGCACATCAAAAATTTTTTGACATTTACTTTTTGGGGGTCAAGCAGTTCCCATGGGGCGGGGTCAGAACAAAAGGTTTCGCACCATCCATCAAATTTTGACATTTAGTTTTTGGGGGTCAAGAGGTCACCGGTTTCAAACAGTAGAGGTCAAGGGGGCGTGGCTGGAGGTCACGAACAATAGGATGTCAAACAATAGAGGTCAAAGGTCACCATCCATCAAATTTTGACATTTAGTGGTGTAACTATCTCTCTAATAATGGTCAACAATTTACTTCCTATAATCCACACAAACAGTACAGATTAAGTCCTCTGTATCTATCTGACAGTGGTAAATATCAGTGTCTTGGTCGACAGAAGACATCACATAGATTAAAGTCCAGTAAGACTGTCTCTTTAACTGTAGCAGGTGAGTCCTCAGTGATTTATCAGCATGACTAAAGTTATTATAGGAGACATTATTATTTTAAATCTGTGTTCACATTTTCAGCTCACTTGTCTCAGACCTAGATTGGTGGAAAATATTATCTTTCTTAGAATAAATGATGAGGATTACAATGTGAAAAGTAAAATAAAACATTAGGTTTTTATACCAGAGACAGTTACTGAGGACAATAAAGCCCCAAATCTCTTTCTACTGACATTTACTCGTTATTGTCATCTGGTACAAAAACACCAAATGAAAACTTACAGTTTTCTACAATATAATCTTTTTCATTGCGTTTTTTTAACCTTGTAGATTTATTTTGATGTTTTTATTACAAACAGAAAGACCCAGAGCCACACTGACAGCAGGTCCAACAACCATACCACTAGGAGGTAACGTGACTCTGAGCTGCTCTGTGGAGAGTTCTGCTGACTGGAGATACCAGTGGTTCAGATGGACCTCAGACTCTCATGAAGTTATAAGAAATAATAATGAAAAGAACAGAGAAATCACTGTAACACAAGGAGGAATTTATTGGTGTGAAGGAGTGAGAGTAACAACAGCCTTCAGCAGTTATTCAAGTAATGATGTCATAATCAAGATAACCTGTGAGTTCTATGATCTTAAATCACAAATGCTTTCATAGTGTTTAGTTTTCTATGTTGGTTTAATGTTTCTGTTTGTGTCCAACTGTTCATGTCTGATGGAACCAGATCCCAACAAAGTTGTTGTGTCACAACAACCAAATCAGTCTCAGGTGTTCAGCGGTGAGACGATGACTCTGACATGTGAGGTCCAGGGAGGTGAAACCACTGAGTGGACGTATGAATGGAGGAGATCTGGATCAGTTATACACCAGACAGACAGGAAACAGTGGACTTTCAATGTTTCTGAGTCCAGCAGTGGAGACTACAGCTGCCGGTATAAACACAGAGATGACTGGTATTCTACAGAGTGGAGTGAA
Organism: Callopanchax toddi; assembly: GCA_006937965.1. Taxonomy (NCBI): domain Eukaryota; kingdom Metazoa; phylum Chordata; class Actinopteri; order Cyprinodontiformes; family Nothobranchiidae; genus Callopanchax; species Callopanchax toddi. Next base: position 1,346,560 of record SSNR01000173.1, on the reverse strand, counting down.
ACCATCACATTGCTAGTTTCACGTGAGTCATGTTTGTTCTGTTTTCAATTGTTCTCTAAAAATTGTTGCTGTCAGGCAAAAACCTTGTATCTAAAAAACCCACAACTTTTGAGGATTTTTCAAGAAGAAACCCCAGATCATTTCAGTTTCATCAGCTCTTTTATCTGAAAAGTCTTCCATTAAACCACAGATAGATGTGACAAATGATCAGTAGAGCTGATTAATGTAAAAACATGAAAATTATTAAAAGAAATGAGGCTACTGTACTTACAAAAAGCATTTCAGGTTAAAAAAAAAAACAGAGTCAGGGAAACCGTGTTATTGTTCAGCATACTTGAGGCTTTATTTTACAAAAAAAAATAATAATAATAAAAAATAAATAAATAAATAAATAATAACATCTGTACTTATCAGGTATATCCTGGACATAAGAACTTATATGAACTTCCTCAGCCTGAACTGAATCTGAGAAAGAGTTCAGCTTTCTAACCTGTAACCTCTTGACCTTAAAAGGCCACAACAACACGTACAAAGTTTTAGCCTGACAGAAATTAGACGTTTGTGCATTCTGATTTCCATTTTTGCTTTTCACTGTACTCTCAAATTTGACATATTTCTTAAATATTGATAGACCTAAATATCTGTTCACCAGATGTAAATGTTAATCTTCCATCAATACACTGGTGAAGGGTCTCAATCATCCAGGTCATGGTCATTCTAGTGGACTCAAGTGAAGGCAACTGGACTTCTTTGGTTCCTTGGAGATGTTTTGCTTGACATCTAAGGAGCTTTGTCAATTCTGACTTGAATACAGAAGTATCAAACATATAGTGAGACAAAGTGCGGATCAGAAGTCTCTTCATGAACATTTGGTCAAAGAGACTGTGTACCCGGCCCGGAGGGTTACCGAGGTCCAACCCTGGAGCTTTGGCGGTCCGATCCTCGGACACAAAAACTGGCTATTGGGACATGGAACGTTACCTCTCTAGCGGGGAAGGAGCTGAAGCTTGTGGAAGAGGTTGAGCGGTACCGGCTAGATATAGTTGAGCTCACCTCGACACATAGCAATCGTTCTGGAACCTTGAGAAGGGTTGGACTCTCTTTTATGCTGGAATTGCTCTGGGTGAGAAGCGGAGGGCTGGGGTGGGCTTTCTGTTAGCCCCAAGACTCTCTGCCTGTATGTTGGGGTTTTCACCAGGGGACAAAAGGGTAGCTTCCCTGTCCCTTCGGGCTGGGGAACGGATCCTGACTGTTGTTTGTGCTTATGCACCAAATAGCAGCTCAGAGTACCCACCCTTTTTGGAGTCCCTGGGATGAGTGCTTGATGGTGCTCCAACTGAGGACTCCATAGTCCAACTGGGGGACTTCAATGCTCACATGGGCAATGACAGCGTGACCTGGAGGGGCGTGATTGGGAGGAACGGCCCACCCAATCTGAACTTGAGTGATGTTCTTTTATTGGACTTTTGTGCAAGTCACAGTTTGGCCATAACGAACACCATGTTTGAACATAAGAAGGCCCAATGGTACAGCTGGTACCAGGGCAGCCTAGGTTACAGGTCGATGATTGACTTTATAGTTGTATCATCTGACCTGAGACCGTATGTTTTGGACACTCGAGTGAAGAGAGGAGCGGAGCTGTCAACTGATCACCACCTGGTGGTGAGTTGGATCAGATGGCAGGGGAAGATGCTACGCAGACCTGGTAGACCCAAATGTATAGTGAGGGTCTGCTGGGAACACCTGGCAGAAGAGCCTGTCAAGTCTTCAACTCCCACCTCCGGCAGAGCTTCGACCACGTCCCTAGAGCAGTGGGGGACATTGAGTCCGAATGGGCCTTGTTCCGCTCTGTGATTGTTGAGGCGGCTGTTAGCTGTGGGCGCAAGGTAGCCGGTGCCAGTTGTGGCTGTAACCCCCGTACCCGCTGGTGGACACCAGAGGTTAGGGGCGCCGTCAGGCTGAAGAAGGAGGCCTACAGGGCATGGCTAGTCTGTGGGTCTCCAGAGGCAGCTGATAGGTACCGGAGAGCCAAGCGGGGCCAAAATCTTGAGCGTGGGAGGAGTTTGGTGAGACCATGGAGAAAGACTATCGATTGGCTCCAAAGAGGTTCTGGCAAACCATCCGGCGTCTCAGGGGAGGAAGGCAGCAACTCGCTCACACTGTTTACAGTGGGGACGGGGAGCTACTGACATAAACTGGGACTATAGTTAGGCAGTAGAAGGAATACTTTGAGAAGCTCCTCAATCTCACCAACACGCATTCCTATGAGGAACCAGGGCTGGGAGGCCTGGGGATGGACTGTCCAATCTCTGGGGCAGAAGTCTCTGAGGTAGTCAATACACTATGCAGCAGCGGAGCCCTGGGGCTGGATGAGATTCAACCTGGGTATCTCAAGGCTATGGATGTTGTAGGACTGTCATGGTTGACACGTCTCTGCAACATTGCGTGGTCATCGGGGGTAGTTCCTGTTGAGTGGCAGACCGGGGTGGTGGTTCCTATTTTCAAGAAAGGGGACCAGAGGGTGTGTTCCAACTATAGGGGGATCACACTCCTCAGCCTCCCTGGAAAGGTCTACCCCAGGGTACTGGAGAGGAGGGTCCGGTTGATAGTTGGACCTCAGATAGAAGAGGAGCAATGTGGTTTTCGTCCTGGTCGTGGAACTGTGAACCAGATCTTTACCCTTGCTAGGGTGATGGAGGGGTCATGGGAGTTTGCCCAACCAATCCACATGTGTTTTGTGGATTTGGAGAAGGCTATGACTGTGTCCCCAGGGACACCCTGTGGGGGGTGCTCCAGGAGTACGGGGTGGATGGTCTTTTGTTAAGAGCCATTCAGTCCCTGTACCAGAGGAGTGTGAGTCTGGTCCGCATAGCCAGCAGTAAGTTGGACCTTTTTCCAGTGAGGGTTGGACTCCGCCAGGGCTGCCCTTTGTCACCGGTTCTGTTCATCATCTTTATGGACAGGATTTCTAGGCGCAGCCATGGTGTGGAGGGTGTCGAGTTTGGTGACAGGAGAATCTCGTCTCTGCTTTTTGCAGATGACATGGACCTCCTAGCATCATCAGGCTCTGACCTACAGCTCTTACTGGGGAGGTTCTCAGCCAAGTGTGAAGCGACTGGGATGAGGATCAGCACCTCTAAGTCTGAGGCCATGGTTCTCAACTGGAAAAAGGTGGCTTGCCAACTCCAGGTCGGGAGGGAGGTTGTACCCCAGGTGGAGGAGTCTAAGTATCTCAGGGTCTTGTTCACGAGTGAGGGAAGGAGGAGATTGACAGGTGGATTGGGGCAGCGTCTGCAGTGATGCGGACGCTGAACCGGTCTGTTGTGGTGAAGAAGGAGCTGAGCCGGAAAGCAAGGCTATCTATTTACTGGTTGATCTCCTCACCTATGGTCATGAGCTTTGGGTAATGACCGAAAGAACGAGATTGTGGATACAAGCGGCCGAAAAGAGTTTTCTCCGTCGGGTGGCCGGGCTCAGCCTTAGGGATAGGGTGAGGAGCTCGGACATAGAGAGACTCGGAGAAGAACCGCTGTGCCTCTGCATCAAGAGAAGCCAGCTGATATGATTTGGACATCTGGTTAGGAAACCTCCTGATGCCTCCCTGGGGAGGTGTTTTGTGCATGTCCTGCTGGCCACCCGGGTCGACCCAGGACACACTGGAGAAAGTACACCTTCTACCTTGCCTGAGAACGCTTTGGGATCCTGTCAGAGGAGCTGGTGGAGGTGGCTGGGGAGAAGACGGTCTGGGACTCCCTAGTTGGGATGCTGCCTCCGCGACCCGGACCTGGATAAGTGGAGGAAGGCGAGAAGGCATAGTATTCTGAGTACTTGGTGCAATGTCAGATTCATATGAACATAAAGTTCTCTGATAGTGCCACGGTGCTGCGAACGGGAAAAGTTTTATCATGATTCCAAATTTGCTTTCCTTCTTTTTTCCAAAATCAACCTGTCTTAACTTATTGCACCTTTGTCTTCTTTAACTTTTTTTTTCATGTTTTTCTGCTCCTGAAGGATACATTCTTTTAGAAGCCATTATTCTCCTGACCCGACCTTTGATATTAAATTAGAACTTATTTCCCACAAAATAATATGGAGATTTCTTATAACTAATCTATTTGTTATAAAAATAAAAATTTAATTTATGAATAAGAGTAATAATCCTAAAATAATTTCCAAGTAAACAGTAGCTAACGGCCCCCCTAGTGGTCACAGGGCTATATGCCTCTGCATAGTTACTGCAAGAAACAGGACTGTGAATAGTAATAAGTTTACTTCATTACTTATGGACTGACACCCTATCTGATCAATTAGAACTGATTACCAGCCACTCCCTACCTAATAACATGATGTTTCTGTTTAGCAATGACCTGTAAAAGTAAATTATTAAGAAAAACACAGTTTGTATCCCTATTAGCAGTGTTTGCGAAAGCACGTCAGACAGTCGGACATTACAGACGTGATTTAAAATTGTCCAACGTAAAACTTAAAACTGTCAGACATGTTGACTGACATGCTTCTCTAAGTTACTGTATATCACTCTCTCACTACGTCTCTTTTTCCTCTATCTGCCATTCTCTCATGCCTGATCAGAACAGCTGTTGAAGTTTCACCTGAAAGAAATGTTGATTGGTTCCCTATAAGCCGAAGTAGCTAGTAACTCTGTTAACACTGTTTACTTTAGGATGGAGGATGTAGCAAGTCAAACTACAACAGAAACAGACGAATGAACGAGTGAGAACAGCAGAATTATCAGTGTTCTCCACAGATTATTCTGCTGTTATGGTTACGACTTGTGAACAGGACAGTGAGAAGGAGAGGAACAGAACAGAATAGAATAGAAAAGCCCTTTATTGTTCCTCAGTGGCGACGTTCAGTTTCACTGTCAGCAAAGTGACAGCAAGTCAACAACAAACAAATTCACACAAATGTAAGAAAATAGAAAAAAAAACTGCCTGTAAATTAATTTACAGAATAATAAAATACAGCACATTCATTATAAAATGACTCAGATTCAGATTCTCAGATACTTTAAACTGAATAGGATTATTGTTTTTAAAGGAAAAAAGTTCCAAATGTGTAAATATATTTGTGCATAAAAATAACTTGTGTAAATGATTCTGTTCAGTAATGATTCTGATGATGATTGTGGGAGCTGATAGCAAACTATGATGACAAACTATAATGCTGCTGTACTTCTGATACAGTGTCTCGTTTAACTTAAGTAAAGTCTTCCAGTAGCTGAACTGTATCTGAGATTTATTGCTAATAAAAATTATTTGAGACCACACTTTTTCTTGTATCTAATAAATTCTACAAAGTTTAAAGTTCAGTGTAAAATATACATATGTCATAGATCACTATAATATCCACTGTTAAATAGATCCTTCCTCCAAGCAGCTGATAGACTATAGAACCACTGCTCCCAACAAACTGCATCAGTGGTTACATCCAAGCTGTTATTTGTACAGAACTTTTTATGCACAAATATATTTATATATCCTTCAAAACAAAAACCCTTTTCAGTCTCACTTCTGTGACAGTATCAAGTATTTAATGATGTAGTATTTTATTACTAGTCTTTGTGCTGCTATTATAATATCTTTGTGTCATTACTACTTTTATGCTGTAAACATTTTACAGTCTCTATTCTGATTTTTCAACTTTTATATATTTTATCCTTGTGTGAATCTGTTTGTTCTGGACTTGCTGTCACTTTGCTGCTGGAGCACCTACATTTCCCCACTGAGGGACAATAAAGGGCTATTCTATTCTATTCTATTCTATTCTATTCTATTCTATTCTATTCTATTCTAATTAGATACCATTTTGCAGCACATGAGGACATCGTCTTACTTGTTTAAAAAATGTCCTGCCTGAGACGCTCCCACATCTGCCAGTTTTGTCAGATGTGGCTCAAAAGTTTTCGTGAACACTGCCATTAGTGGCCATAACTCTCTACTGTGTACATGGCTGAAATATGAGTTCAGGTGAAACACACCATGTAGAACAGAGTTTATACTTTCCTGAAATGCATCCATCTCATGTGTTTAAGCTCTCCTTTGTTTGACTGTGTTACAGCTGGTGATATTATCCTGGTGAGTCCTGTCCATCCTGTGACTGAGGGACATTCTGTTACTCTTGGCTGCAAGCTGAAGACTGGACATTTTCTGTCCAATGTCCTATTTTATAAAAATGGAAGCCTCATTCAAAATGATTCAAGAACAGAGATGAAAATCACTAACGTGTCCAAGTTTAATGAAGGCTTCTACAAATGTCAACATTCAGGAGAATCGTCTCTACAGAGCTGGCTGGGAGTGAAACGTGAGTAAAAACCTTTCAGCTTTTAAAAGTAATGTTATTTTAAAATGAATCACTGTTTATTTAGCTGTTTGTAACCCGTTTACAATGTACATTATATAAATTGGTTTGGATTATTATGAGTTGGGCCAATGACTAGGTTCATGAGGAGGGTTGATTACTGTATATTAATGCAAACAATAACACAAAAGAATGAGTGGAGCCACAGATACAGTAAGTTGTACTGTATTAAAGAATTGGATGTGAACAACAATAACAATACACAAATAAAATAACAATATAATAAATGGTCCCTAACTGAGCTCAGATATGTTTTGGTCTAGCTGGCTTATAAGTCAGTAGTTTTTGTCAAAAGTCAAAAAGTCGAATAGTGGGGAACAGTCTCACTGCACAGTTTCAAGTGTTTGTGCGGGTAGAACCACCTGTTCTCCAAGGGCCAAGGTCTGGTTTGAATCAAACAGAAAGGCTCACCATCTCCCTCGTCAGGGACAGAATACAGTTCCAAGTCCAATGGCTCTAACCCAAAAAGAAACCTAGCCAAGCGTCTCGAGTTTCTGTGTTTTTTCTCCACCAGAAGGTCAGCCACAGTCCATGCAGATCGAGTCTCCTCCAATCTCCTTCAGACAGAGGTCTGATCCGATACGTGCTTCCAGCTCTCCCTCCCAGCAGAAAGGAACGGACTGCTGCTGCATCTTGACTCGTTCAAAATGCAGCAGCAGGCGGCGGGCTGTGTAACTTTTTTAGCCAATTGGGAGAAATTTTTCCTGCTTGAGTCTACCAAAGGCTTTCTTTGATTCAGCATGTTTGATTGACACATCCATTGTCAAAAACCAAAATTAAATGGAGGAATCCTGACTAAAAATCCACTGGGTTACATGTTGATAGAGCTTCTAGAGGTTAGAGAACATAACATAAAGGTACTGATTTTTTAAATGAGACCTGTTCTCAGGTCAAACTCAAACAGTGAGCATAACTGGGATTGATGCACAAACTGGTCTCTGAACTGCATAGACATGTTTTCCTCTACAAATATTTAGACTTTATTGTTTATTTGAATTTAAAGCTGAGAAGTTGCAGACAATTGGACCAAATAATGTGCCTAAAATAGCAGAACTGCACAGTCTGAGTGATTCAGGGACTCAGAGTTTGAAGAAACATTTATCTGGAAACAGAGAATGATTTCAAAACATCTGCATCTAAATATAAATTTTTATATTGATTATATTGTTTATTGTTTACAGTGTCTGAGTCCAGTCTTGTCAGTTCTTCTCCTCCTGTCCTGCTGATCGTTGGATCAGTTACTGGACTCGTTCTCATTATTCTCCTGATCTTGTTGTGGCGCTGTAGAGGTGAGAACTATTTTAACTGATTCTGGATCAGATTGTTTATTTAGAAACACTTTAATTAATCAAACACACCTAATCATTCTGACCTTGTGACATTTAGCAGATAATTTGAACACTAAACCAGTGAACCAAATGTCTATTTTACAGATTCATGCTGCATCAGGTCAGTATATTGATGTTTTCTGACTTCCTGTTTTAAAATCCACCATCAGTGTTAGTGTTGTAGTTAAATGTTGATTTGATGATGTTTTAGGTCGAGTCAGAGAGAGAGCAGCAGTCAGAACTCCACCACAAACCATGGAGTCGACCAGACTTACAGCTCTCTGCTACACGGTCTGTCACTAATTCAGCCTCATGGATATTATTAGTTTAGACTTTTTAATACATTTGACTTTTTATAGTGATTTGATTTTCTTATAAATGTGTTTAAAAGCATAAAACTGTCAGACTGCATCCTGTTCTGACACAAAGAGCAGAGTTCTGTATTAATCCTGTTATAAATTATTCACATAATCAGTAAGTATAATTATTCTACTGTCTTATCACAGCAACACAATTAAAAAAATAAATTTCTAGAATTTAGAGTCAAAATGTGGTGAAGTTATAACCAGCTGTTATAATCAAGACTGAACTGAGACGTCAAACTCATCAAAAATAGAAAACAGACAGAAAAAGTCAAACTCTCCTTTTTGTTTATTAGTGACACTTTTCATGAAATTATCTAAAATTTAATCCTGACATTTTAAATTTACTGCAGGTGATTCTTCTCTCTATGAATCAATCCAACCCTCTCAAGTTTCCAGGAGTGGTAAAGTATCACTAATGAATTAATTAAAGATGCAACAACTGAGTGATTTATGTTAAAAACAAACATCATTACTGAATGTTGTTTTATTGTTTTTGTGCTGATGATATGATTTTAACAGGGAAACCTGATGAACCAGAGGAAGATCCTGAATATGTCAATGAGCTAACAGGAAGTGCAGGTATGTGTCCTGATGTCACCAAGCTGCAGCTGATTCCAGGTCAACATGGAGTTCAGATACTCATCTACTTCATCCACTACATCTAAAAACACACATCTGATTTGGTTTAGAGCTATGGACAAGTATTGACAAGGGAACTTTAAACAACATCATTTTATCCTGTGTATTTGGAAAATGTTTAAGGGTGTCAAATTAGCACGTTAATTACAAATAAATAGTTACAGCTATAATTAACGCTTCCTGTTATAATCATGTTAATCCCACTTTTAATTTCTGCATGCAGTCTTCCACTGTCGCGGTGTGTGTGTGTGCTGAGTTTTGCTGCTGACGCTGTTTGTGTGTCACTGAGCAGCATGCATGGCCTGCACCGGACCATCTACGCACAGCCTGTGATCCAAGAGGCTTGTTTCAATTAGCATCTCCCGCTGCTGCGCTCTGGTTCGGAGCGTGCACGCTTGATGTACCTCACAGATTGAACATCACCTGTAGGATCATGCTGGGTTGCCATGACCTAAAATGCCAGGGACGTTTTTTTAGTCCCACCCCAGTCCTGTGTCTGTGAGGCTCAGAGCCCTGCACTTTCATGAAGTGATCACGTGTTCTATACGTGATGCCGTGACATCACACACAGCTGATGGCTGTACCGGTTTTATGACACTGGCGTCACCTTTTTGAGCACTCTTTATCAGAGCCCCACCGCAACAGGAAGTTCAAATTAAAATGAGCAGCACAATTCACAAGCTGCGCGACTGGACCCTACTGGACCACCATCAGCCCAGCACAGCACTGACCACTGGTTATCAGTAATACACCACTGGCGGTGGTAACTGTGGGCTGGTTTGTGGGGAGCTTTAATTGTCACCCACTTCTCGTGCTGCATGTGGTAGAGGTGGGTCTGTAAATACAGTCATCACTGGAAGGTGTACCCTGGTCCAGCAGGGTCTGTGGATCAGAATCCCCTTCCTGGAAAGTCTCAGCCTGCTCCAGTGGCTCTGGCTCCTCTTCCCTCTGCAGACTTGGGTCAGTTCTCCTTAGATTACATCTATTCCTCCTGAAGAAACCACCATTAGGTGTTTTGATGTCATATGCACGTGGTTCCACTCGTTTGCACGACTGTGGCTGGCATCCATTCGGTACGTGTCGTCATGTGGACCGTGGAGCCCGGAACAAACTCAGTCAAAGGTTGTGAATTGCGGTTAGAATAGTGTTGCTGTCTGGCTTGGAGATGCTTAAACTAATGTGAAATCCATGTGGGATCGCTGGTTGAAGCACAGCAGTAGAACTTAGCAGAGTACTCCTTAACAATCTACCCATAAGAACTTGAGCAAGTGAGAACTCTGTGCCAGTCACAGGTGTGCTCCTGAGTGATAAAAGAGATAAACAAAGGTATTTTCCTGATTGTGACACCTTCTTGAGTGTGTTTTATGGTCTTCACCATCCTTCTATTTGACTGTGGGTATCCAGGACTTGAATGGATGAGCTTTATATCCCAGGAAGCTGAAAATGTCCTCATTTCAGAGCTTGCAAAGCGAACATGGTTGCTCACCAGCTCTTCGCGTATCTGGCAAAGACTGCTTTCATTTTTTGAATGACCATGAGGGCTGTTTTCTCAGATATATGGAGCTCTTGTGGGTACTTTGACATACAGTATAATCTACTATCACCAGATAGGATTGTCCATTGAATTAAAAAATATCAGCCCCCACTTTCAGCCAAGGCAACTCTGGTATATCATGTGGGATGAGAGGTTCTTTGGTGTTTTGTGGCTGAAGCTGTTGACAAGGAGCACACATTTCGAACATGTGTGCAATATCATAGGTCATCCCTGGCCAATACATGACATTTCTGACTTGAGCTTTCATTTGCTGTACCCCTTGGTGTGCAAGATGAGTCTGTGGAGCATCATCTGTCTCACATTCTTAGTGTAGTGGAATAAACCGTTATGTTTATTATACCCACCTTCTGTGAATTACTTCAGTCTATTTTAGGATTTATTCAGGTCTCTCTCTGAGCCTATAACCTTTGATATCATCAAATCAAATCAAACTTTATTTATATAGCACCTTTTATGCCCCAGCGAGCAACACAAAGTGCTTGACAGATTAAAAAGACCCATACAACCCACATTCCCTCCCTTTCCCACACATAGAACAATTATGACACTCTCCCCTCCCAGTCCACAACCCATTCCCAGGCACACATACACCCACACATACACATAAAAACCACATTAAACACTATGTTGAGCTCAGATGGCTCCAGTAATGAGAAACACGCCATCAAGTAGGCCCTCTGCCTCGTCAGCTGTAGAACCAGGTCAGCAGCCACACACCAACCAAGGGCACCTGGGGATGGAGGGTGGCAACCCCTGCCACTGCCCAGGCCCTACCGGGGAGTGCCCGCCAACCACCGGTCCCAAGGCAGAGGGCTCCACAGAGGAAACACTGGAGGATTAAAATGCGTAGCATATAAAATAACGAGAACTTATATGAATAGTAAAATGACCAATAAAATGTGAATAAAAAACTAAATAAATAATAATCAGTTAAATGCTAATCTAAAAAGGTGGGTCTTGATATAGACTAGGTTCTCTAAAATACAGTGAGTTAGCTACGTACCTTTTTGTTGATGAATCTGAACCAGAGTCGTGAAATAAATCTTATAAAATTTATTACACAAAGCGGACGATAGTACACACATTTAACAGTGGAGGTAATAAGAACAATTGCTAGTTAAACACGATGGTAATTGTGTTCTAGTTGGTTAAACTTTGAGATTAATGGCTGAGTCTGTGATGTTTAGACTAGGGTTATTAATTTAGGTTAAGGAGTGAGTGAGGGGAAAATTTACTGGTGGATCAGTGAGGTGTTGGAGTGAGCGGTTAGCTTATCAATGGCCTCTGGTTTACCAGCGAGGGTTTCTCTCACCGAGTCCCCGGTCCCAATGGATCGTAGACTGGTAGGTTGGAGCAGATCGTTGGGAGGCAGATGACCCCCCTTCGACTCGTCCTGGCCGTACGGGGACCCTCCGGTCACCGGGCGGCCCTCAGCTGCGTCCGAGATCCGGGCGCTCAGCAGAGCTATGGCTGGTGTGAGGCAGGAGCTCGCATGTTGGTACGAAGCTGGGTGTTGTCTTCCCTCAGGGGGGGGGAGTAACAGATCGACCGGCAGGGCCGATCGGGGTTTTGACAGGTTTCAGCTGGGTAGCAGGGAACAGCTGAAGCGTGGCTCATCGAGGCTTGATGAGAACTAACATGAAAGTCAGCTCGAGGCAAACTAAGATGGAGGTTTAGTGAGTTGTGGACCTATCAGATTACATTATTAAGTCACATGACTCAACCTTTAATGTCAAAGGTACCCGCTAATAAAAGTAATACTGGTTTTTACCATTAGCACAGTAGAAGTATGAAAATAATACTGAACTGGATCAACATTCTTAGTGCTGTAAGAGAAAGTGCATTAATCACATTGAGACATTTCTGTAACAGATTAAAGTGTCATTTTAGAAAGAGACACTGAGAGTCTTTAGCTTATATTATTATTATTATTAAAAGAGTCAGGTGGATTCTTCCGAACGACCAAACCATTGGAGGAGTGTTGATTCAGGTTAAACACAGTAAAGATCCATTATAATCCAAGTTATTGGGAAAAGCTGGAGTAGTGTTTTGCGATGATCACATGGACAGAGGTCAGAGGTCAAGGCATCTATTGATGATGTTACGTTAGGAATCACAAACTTCTCACCAGCTATGATTATTCCATCTCTGATGATGGTGATGTTCCTCATTGGCCAGTATTGGTAAAGATTTGTGTCCAACACTGCTACACTGATTAGGCCAGCCGTTGTGGTGCAGCTCAGTCAGATCCTGTAACACTTTATCAACCACAGTTTCCTCTTTTAAAGTGGTAAGAGTCTTAGCATTGAGTAGTGGCCTCCATAGCATGAACCATTCCTTCCTCAAAAATATCCCCTGTTGCTTCATCTGTGCAGTTTCTAACAACAGCATGTGACAGGGTATCATCAACATGCATGCATCCTGAGGTGTATGTTATCTTCAGATCATACTGCTGAAGCTGTAATAGCATGCGCTGTAGTCGTGCTGGTGCTTTGCTCAGATGTTGTTTAAAGATTATTTCCAGTGGTTTTATGATCAGATTGAACAGTTACTGTGTTGCTGTATACATACTGGTGAAAGTGTTTGGTTTCAAAAACAATTGCAAGCAGCTCCTTTTCAGTATGTGCACGTGAAGCATAGGAGGTCTGCCCTCCTGAAGAAGACATGCACCCAGCCCATCTTTTGATGATCAATCTGTCCATCACTGTAATGGGGATTTTTCTGCACCCACATACTGCTGGAGCCACATTAGGCTCTGTGTAGATATGGTGTACCCCTGGAAATTTGCCCAGACCAGTGAAAATGGAGGGATAAGCTGGTGCTTTAACTTCAATCACCTCCACCATCTGGAATGGGGTGAGACCAGAACTGGTGACGTTCAAAGACTATTTTTCTCTTCGGCATGCAATGTCCTGAATGCATCCAAAATTCCTTGCAATGTTGCTTCTTCATAATCCACAGCTTCAACATTGAAGGTATCATATATCTCAAGAGCTTCCTCTCCAACTTTGTGTAGCATAACGGCAACTTTCACTGGTTGTTCTTTCTCATCTGCACCTGAGGCTGTCATAAACAGTTTGAACTGTTCCTCCATCTTTGCCAGTTTTCACTTAATTACCTGTAAACATTAGCGGTGCAGGGGGCTTGAACTGATCCATAATTAGCTGCCGACATTCAAACTCTTATTAAAAAGGCACTCATTCAGATGAAAAAAATAATAATCCCACTTCTGACACCACATTGTGTTCTTGTTCAGTGGTAGGGAAAAAAGCCCTCAGAGGTTTTTACCGTAAGCACTATGCATGTAACTTTTATTAGCTTCTTTACATGAGCTACAGAACAAGTCATGATGAGTATCACACAGATCACAGCTGACCAAACCAATCAATCCCTGCACAATAAATTACTGCTGCAATATACATGAATCAAAAGTTAGGATGCTTAGATGGGAGCAGTGATCAGCGGATACTAATGTAATGTGTGCTTTATGTACCCATACCAAATGCCACAGGAAGAACACATCTAGTGTTACGCCCCTAAATATTATGTTCTATTTTTGAGGACCTCCAGCAGGGGGCACACCAGATGATTCCCTATATGGTCAATGTCAAGAACCACCTCTGATGTGATCTGTTTTCTGTTTCAGAATGCTGAAATCACCCAGATTAAAGAGTTAAACACCTAAAAGGTACAGACAGTTATTTATTTCTCATGTTTGTTGTAGATCTTTTACGGTTATAGGAATAAAATGTGTTATTTACCATCAGTTTTAACTTAAAGTATGCAAATTAAAGTATTTTTTGTAAATCTATAATTTTTAGTGATCATAAAACAAACAAATGTTTAACACAGATTCTCTCCATTAACAGGAAGCCAACAGATGTAGTAGTTTATTCTGACACCAGATCAGGAGCAGCTCTGGATAATGATGCTGGCTTGTAGCTGCACGTTGTGATGGTTGATTTGGGATTAAAAAAAAAAAAAAGATTTCAATCTCATAAAATCTTTAACATCTTGGATAAATCCCTGCATTTTAGGGTGTTTAATTTTACACGTGTGTAAAAGGAGAAAATCAGGAATCAGCAAAAATGAATCAAAACGTTATTGTTGGCGCACCATATTCAGCAGGTGTTTTTATTGTGTACATATCTTTATTTGACCTTTAGATTTGATTTAATTTTCCAAATGCTTAAACAAATAACATCCCCCCACCCCAAGATAGGAGATGGTTTTGCATCTGATAGTGTTGCTTTGTTATGTCCTTTACATCAATTACGAAATATTTTCTGCTTTGCATATTAAATATAATGCATTTTGTTTATTATACGCTTGTTTGTATTTTCACTGTTTATGTTTTTAAACATTTAGCCATTTCCCCCATTTAATCCTATAATAATACTTCTAAAATATTTTATGTGAAATGTTTTAGCATGTTTTACATTTTGTGTCTTATTGTGCAAACGGAAGATTCTGGAGTTTTATAATGAATTATTTAATATATAGTGAACAAAGTTTTTTCAGTCATTATGGGTGGACATTAAAACTCTAGTTTATAATGTATAAAATTACAACCTAGAACCGTTGTCTCCTACTTGTATTTCATGTGATAAGATGTAACCCAGATGTCTGATAAACCTGTTACAATCCCTGATGGACTGTCTCCATGTCTTCTTAATGATCAGCAATAAAAGTCATTATTAAATGGAGTAATAAAATGTTCTATTTGGTTCTGATGCTCAGATTTATGAAAAAACATCCTTCAGATGAAACTTTATGGATCAAAAGTCTCTAAAATCACCTTCAGCTTCTCTATTTACTGAAAAACTTTATTCACCGAAACAGGTGCTCCATCCAGATGTGATAAAGAACAGATTTAATTTAGAATATTTCATAAAGTTCAGGACTCTAAAAGAAGGGAGATGTTGAGCAGCAAGGTTTTATTCCTGCCTCCAGGCTGCAGGTAGAGAACAACATTTTAAACTTGATACGAGTTTCAGTGCAGGTTCAGGACAAAGATCCCAAACACACCAACACACTATCAACAGGATGACAGAAAAATACAAGAAATAAGATCTAGAAGTGGTCCAGTCTAAGTTCACACTCCAACCCAAATAAAATGATCTGACAGAAACTAAAGAGAGCTGTGCTGAAACAAACTCCCACAAACCTCAAGTAACTGAAGCAATGCTGTAATGGAGACTGATAAGATCATACAGAAGATAATCACTTTGAGTCTTGTCATATCCTCTGAGTTGTGCAAGCTGTGTGTGGGTGTGTTCTTACTTTCCTCCTGCAGGGTGTGACTGGCAAGCTTGGTTGTAGCTGGAGCTCATCAGGAGGCAACCAGGAGCAGTCCTTAGAGGAGCGGTTTCCCTGAGGCAGACTTCAGATGGTTCATCACTGCTAGTGATAATCAGGCCTACAGCAGACCTTTCTTTCTCTTACTTGTGTCTGTTTATCCTTTCTTTAATGTCTGGATTCACCCAATCACTGCCTCATCAGCACTGGACACCTTCTCCTATTCCTCCCATCTCCTCTTTGTTCCACAGACTGCTCTGGTAACCATCCACCTGGATCCTTTCTTCATTTGCCTATCCACCCCTAATATTCTGCACTGTGTTTGCATTCAGAAAACAATGGAGAAACAGTAACCAGCTGCCATCCATTACCTCAGTAGATACACTTACCTCCCCTTTAGCTTCCTCCTCGTGAAGAAGTGGACATGGGTCAGTGCTCCCTACCAGCAGCTCTCAAAGCCGTTTCAAATGAACGCAGTTCCCGAGCTGCCGCCATGTTTAAATTCAGAGTCATATCTTCCGTAATTGGCTAATCCCGCCCACCAACCTGTTAGAGCATTTTGATTGGCCCGGTACGAGACTGACCGGACCAATCAGTGGCCTGCAGAGGTTCCAATGGAGCGTGGCCAGACCAAAGTCTGCAGAGCAGAGCTGACGGTCTAGTTCACTATAGGCACGAAACACTACCTGTCAGAGTGATGTTAGCTCCCCATGATCCTAAAACCCTCCGCTTCAAAGGAACTAACGGTAGGAGAGCTCAGATCAGAGGAGCTGCTCAGATCGTTAGATTAAGACACGCTACAGATTATTACTGTAATGTCATAAAGTGTTTAATTTTATATTGTACATTTTACTATACTTTAAATTCAAATATTCTTTTTGATTTTATAATAAAAAAATCTTTCTAAAAGATGATATTTAGTTGTCAAACAAATGATTTTCTTAAAAAGTATATGTTGAAAAAGGGGTCAGATAGGGTTAAGACTGGCCTGAATTTCAGGTAAATACTGTAAAAACCGAGCTGCAGCATCACAAACTTAAAAAACATTGGAGGAGAGAGATGATCGTTTTCTATCTGGAATAAATACAGTCAGGATTTTGTGTTAGATAAAGATGACAACATTAAGGCTTGTTCTAATGGTCATAAAAATGTTCTAATGTTCATAAAACTGGTTAAAATGAATTTAGTAGTTACAGTAATAAACAAATTATTTTATAAAAGAAAGTTTTGCCATAAAAGTGTTAAATGTCAGGTCAAGAAAGACTGTCTTTAATTTATATTTCATAAAAACAAGTATTTATTTAAGGAAATAGTTTGTAAGTGCAACTTTAATGTCAGGAGATCCATTTTGTTCACATTCACTTCTAATAAAAATTTTTTGTAAAACTGGAGGTCATTTTTATGTTGAGGTGGGGGAGGAGTCAGCAGCTGAATGTCACTAATAAAGTAACTTAAAAAGTAACTAGTAATCTAACTTAGTTACTTTTAAAATCAAGTAATCAGTAAAGTAACAAAGTTACTTTTTAAAGAAGTGAACAGTAATCAGTAGTC
The DNA here is from genome assembly GCA_006937965.1 of Callopanchax toddi. NCBI lineage: Eukaryota > Metazoa > Chordata > Actinopteri > Cyprinodontiformes > Nothobranchiidae > Callopanchax > Callopanchax toddi. Next base: position 1,329,446 of record SSNR01000173.1, on the reverse strand, counting down.
GGATTACTTTTTCAAAGTAACTGTGGCAACACTGTAAATCAATAATGACAATGTGACGTGTCCTGTGTGTTATTAGTCTAAATCATAGGTACTCAATAGGAGGCCCACGGGCCACACTTTTCCTGGCTCTCGAGCCAAAATACTGTGTCCCCAAAGCTGTCAATATTTCATAAAACTACCACGAAACAGAACCGTGCGCCTCCTGCAACAGCTTCAGAAAGAAGAGCTGCAGGGAGCTACAATGCACCCTCCACCCCCCGCAGACCAAACGGGAGCCCTCCTCCTCCACAGCTGTTAATATTTCATAGAATTCACAGTGCATCGCTGTGCATCTGTCGCACTATTCCAGAACGTTCAGGTTAGCCCCGTGAGCCAATCGCAGGCTTCCCCCTCCTAGTTTATATTTAATAAAATCCTCAGGTGTTCAGTCAGGAGCTACAGAGCAGCATCGCCATAGTCACACCCCTCACTAGCAGCTCTGAGTCTGACCGCAGTGAGAGGAAGAAACCAGGTCATCGCTCTGTCTGACTGTGAGAGGTGCATAGAAAGCTTTTCACCATTTAATTTGTTTTTATTAGACTAAAAGTTTTATTTAAGCATCATATTGACATCTTGAGTTAAATGTTGTTTGTATTTAATGAGCATTGAGCAGAAAAATGTTGCACAGTGTTCTGCTAAATAAATAGAGAGCAAAGTTTTTTGTCTTTATTTTACTTTCTGCTGATCTGAAAAATGATCCAATCTTTGACTCAAATCCGTGATCCGATCTGATCCGTGAGTTTTTTGCCCAGCACTCGTGTGACACACACACAAAAAACAGCCAACAGGACATCCACATACCACCCCCCACCCCCAGCTCCCACACTCCTTGGATAGGCATCTGGCCCTTTTGGGTGAGTACCCCTGGTCTAAATGAACTCCCCATTCTATGATCTGGTAAAGACCTGAGGGTGTATTTTTATGCACTAATGCTTGAAACATTTTTAAATGAAGGAGGATGTCCTGTTTGTCTTTCACCATAACTTATATTTATTGGACAGGAAGTGGCATAGAGTTCTCTACAGGAAACTATCTGTGGTTTGAGGCTTCATAAAGACAGATATTTGATCTCATGTTTAGTTAAATTGTTCCTGTTACAGTCCTGTCTTTGTCTTCAGAAGCTGCAGCTTCAACTTGTCTTTTTAGCAGACAGATGAAACTATTTTTCCAAATCAGAAAACCAGACTACTGGACCTGGAAGTCAGGATGAGGAGCTCTTCACTCTGTGTGTTGGTCTTTTTCTGTAAGTACATCAGTTTCTCTGTTGGAACGCTGCAGATGAAGGAACATTTTTTGTATTAAGAACAACAGGAAGATAGAATTTTGTCCACAATAAAATAAGTGTTTCATTGTGTCTGAAGGTAAAAGTGTTTCATGTAAAATATATAAATGCTTGATTCTCATGTTACTTTTCCTGCCTTTTTATTATTTTTTGTGGTATCAGTGATGTCATTTCTATACAACAGTTTAGACTACAAACTGTGTCAGTGGTCTGGAGGAGGCTCTAGGCTGGTGGTGGGGAGGTCGTCTTCCAACCAGAGGATCAGGGGTTCCATCCCCAGTCCCTGCAGTGAGCTGAAGGGTAGTAGTCCTGTAGCATCCTCACTTCCTCCATATTGATCAGTGGATAATGAGAATATTTGTGCAGTATAAAGAGAATGTAAACATATAGCAGTAGAAACATCGTGTGTGAATGATAAACATGATAAAACACAGCCCTGCAGATGTGACTTTTCAGTCTCTGTGCAGGAAGTTTAAAAATGTTCTGTGGTCAAACTGAGTGCAGAGGTGTGAGTTTAGTGAAGAAAATAATGAAGTCCAGTTGCTCTCATCACAGAACAAGAAGGAGCTGAAAGTGTCTGATCTCATCCTGATGTGAAGGTTTTCTGTGTTGATTCAATCAGCTGTTTTCATTGACCTTCTTTATTTGTCCTAATGTCTGAATGCTGGTGAAGGTTCTCAGTCATCCAGGTCATGATAATCCAAAAAAGGGTTTTAAATAAAGGCAACTGGACTTATTTGGTTCTTTGAAGACATTTCAGAGGAAGATAAGCACAGTTTATAAGTCTCTCCCTCCTTTACTATAGACAGAATTGACAAAGCTACTCGGATGAGAAGCGAAACGTCTTCAAAGAACCAAATAAGTCCAGTTGCCTTATTTAAAACCATTTTTTGAACCCAATGTCTGAAGTGTCATCCTTTCTTCCAGTGGTGAAAACACTCCTCCCCTGTGGACAAGCTGAAGGTAACTTCACTTCATTCTTATTGTGACTGATTCGCTCAGGATGAGGCTTCACTGTTTTCCTCTTCAGATCCTCTCAGTGTTTGTTGTGTTTTTATGTTATGAGAAAAGAAAACATGTTGTGAATCAACAACATGAATAAAGTAAAATGTACTTTTACTGTTTCTGCGCTGTAGTTTTGTATCAATGGTTGTGTTGTGTTGTAGATGCTGTGCTGACCTTTGACCCTGACTGGTCGACTTTTTACTCTGGAGAATCTGTTACCGTCATGTGTGACATGAATGAAGGAGAAGAGTCTGACTGGGAATACAGCATCATTAAGAATGATAAACAATTTATTCCCTATAATCCACACAAACAGTACAGATTAAGTCCTCTGCTTCCATCCCACAGTGGTGAATATCAGTGTCGTGGTCGACAGAACAAAACAGGTGACATAAAGTTCAGTAACATTGTCACTTTAACTGTAGCAGGTGAGTCCTCTGTGATTTATCAGAATGACTAAAGTTATTATAGGAGACATTATTATTATTTTAAATCTGTGTTCATATTTTCAGCTCACTTGTCTCAGACCTAGATTGGTGGAAAATATTATCTATCTTAGAATAAATGATGAGGATTACAATGTGAAAAGTAAAATAAAACATTAGGTTTTTATACCAGAGACAGTTAGTGAGGACAACAAAACTCCAAATCACATTTTACTGACATTTACTCGTTATTATCATCTGGTACAAAAACACCAAATGAAAATTTACAGTTTTCTAATATATAATGTTTTTCATTGTGTTTTTTTAATCTTGTAGATTTATTTTGATGTTTTTATTACAAACAGAAAGACCCAGAGCCACACTGACAGCAGGTCCAACAACCATACCAGTAGGAGGTAACGTGACTCTGAGCTGCTCTGTGGAGAGTTCTGCTGACTGGAGATACCAGTGGTTCAGACGGACCTCAGACTCTCATGAAGTTATAAGAAATAATAATGAACAGAACAGAGAAATCACTGTAACACAAGGAGGAATCTATTGGTGTAAAGGAGTGAGAGGAGCTACAGCTTTCAACAGTTCTGCAAGTCATGATGTGATGATTTTAATAATCTGTGAGTTCTTTTATCTCATTTAAATACTTTTAGGTTTTGGGGGGTTTTATGTTGATTTAATGTTGCATCACTGCAGACGCTGCCCCAATCCTCCTCTTGATTTCCCTCTCCCTCCGACCCTCATTCGTGAACAAGACCCCAAGATACTTAAACTCCCCCATGGGTAGAACCTCTCTCCTGACCCGGAGCTGGCAAGCCACCCTTTTCCTGTCGAGAACCATGGACTCAGGAACCCTTGATTCAGAAAGAACTCATAACATGGAGCAGTGGCATATCGATGTTGAGCTGGGCCCCAGTGCAAGTGTTGCACAAACTAAACTCTCGGGTTTATTTTTTACATGGATGAAAAAATGCTCACTTGTCTACTTCTCCTGATAAAAACGAGCTTTCTCATTTTTTGCCACAACCACCATGATTGACACCAATCAATTTCCCTCATCACTTCCGCTATGCCTGATCTGATGTTGCGTTGATTGACTCTGATCCTGGCTCGGATATAAGAATTACTGTCGATATGATTGCAGAAATACTGTTGGTTGATAATTTTCCCCTCCGAGTTTAATTATTTTATTTATTTGACATTGCTTGGCGGGCCTGACAATGGCCCTTACAGATTAACATCAGCTCTTCTCCACTCGGTCCATCCAAAACCTTACAGATACGTCCCACATGTCCAGTTTTGGAGCCGAGTCCATACTTTTTTTCAGCCCTGCTCCTCTGTGGTCTGAGCGGGGCTACACAGCTGGGCTGCTTGCCTACTGTGGACTAATTGGTTGGCTGATGTCTCACGCCTACCTACAGTGCAAGCCTCTGATTGCTTAAAACTTAAAAGTGAATATAGGGCAGTAAAGGATCATAACGGATGGAGTGGATCCGATCTTTGGCAGTGGAACTTGTTTTCTGAGATGGACGCCATTTATGGGGAGAACTCTGGAAGCAACGTCCAGGAGTGCAACTTTGATACAATGGACATCACCAGTATCACGTCAGAAAACGGTGAGTGTGGACCAGTGTGGACCGGTCTACAAGATTGCTATTACTTGGACGTAATGTCTGTAACAGACGCCATTTAGTGTGGATGTCCTCTTCATTTTTTTTTACTGTGCATACAAAAAATTAGCCATTTAGCTCCTAGCTCTTAGCTCATAAACATGTAACAACATGTTTATGTTATGCTCATAAACATGTTGTTACATGTTTATGAGTGCATGTTTCTGAAGGATTGTTATTACTTGAGCGTAATGTGATAAATCAGTAACAGACTCCATTGTGTGTGGTAGTGCTATATTTGTTATTATTATTACTTGTTTTGACTGTGCAGACAAAGAACTAGATCTATAGCTATTAGTTCTTATGCTCTTGACGGTGATGCTACGTGACGTTGTAGAATAGTAGGGGATTCTAAAGGGAAATTACCTTCTCTCTTAAGAGGAAGTCATTGCTCTGGAGCTGGTTGAGGCACCGACGCCTCAAGAGCCCGAGGGGATGCTGTTGCTGGTCCCAGCGATATTCGAGCTGCTCCCGCCGCCACGCCGTAGCTCCAGACAGGCCCCGCTGGTGAGGATAATAACGTTGAACTGTATGTGGCCAGCAAATGGATTTCCTGCTAACAAATTTTATTTTTCTGCCTTTTTTTCCTTTAGGTGAAAGAAGGCAAACAACTCCAGAGTTGTTGAGTTCTGAATTACTCAAAATGAGGCAACAAGAGGAGCAAAGTGTCTTATTTAATATATATATTTTTTTACTAATGTTTAATAAAGTGTGTTGTGTTACAAAACATGCAGTGATCTCTCATCCATGGTTTCTTTTTATGGAAAGTTAGAATAAAAAAAAGATTTAGTATATAGGTTTTACCTTGAACATTTTAAATCAGTAAAACAATGTTTAAATTAGAGATATAACATACCTTTGAAAGTATAAGAATGCTATTCAAAAATGTGCCACCTTCCTTTTAGCCTCCCAAAGGCATTCTCCTCAACCACATGCACATGGCTGAATTTTTGGTTGAAGTGAATTTATTGTTCCGTCAGTCCCCCTGTGTCACTGTAAGGTTTAAGTAACCAGTCCTGCAACGGATAAGCTGAGTCGCCCAGGTTATAGAAGCCAAAGTCCACATCTCTGATTCTGATGGTTTCTGGAGGAAAGACGTTGCCGCGGCTGGCCAACTCCCAAAGTTGTGAAAGTCTCAGGACCGTGGCATCATGCATGCTCCTTGCAACATGAACACAAATTCCAGAACGGTCCCTTTCCATCAACCACAGCCTGCAAGATGACAGAATGCCATCCTTTGCGGTTAATGCAATCAATGTGGTAATCTCTGGGTGCTAACACAGGTATGTGGGAGCCATCAATAGCTCCCACACATTGTGGCAGCCCCCACCTGCTTTGAAAATATGCGGCTATTTCCCTGAATTTGTCATCATCTTGTCGGCGGATTTGTTCTGGGAGCAGCAATGTTTCTGCTGCTGCACAAAAGTCCTGCACACAGCCGCACACAGTTGAGACGACAACACCAAACAAATGTGCAATGGTTCAATATTTAGACCCGGTAGCTAATTTCCATAGTGCATTTCGACTCTCTTCTTCAGGGGCACACATCTACGGAAAAATGCATCTCCCCTCTGCATAGCCGGCCACAGTTTGTTGGACGGGTACGTGAAGGTCTCTTCTGACATTCTGAAATTCTCCAGCCACTGCGCTTCCGTGAAACCCGGAACAACACTCTTACCAGTGAGATGATCGGTCGTGGGTCCAGGGTGTCTGCGCCTAGTATAGAATTCCAAAGAGCTATCTGTAATGAGACACACATATTCAATCAAATTAAGCGGTAACTAGCAGATATAAGCACATTGGAGCTATATCCATAGAACAACAAGCACTTACAATGATGCGTTGTCTGCGCCGTCGGACTCGCTGCTGCTGCAGAAAGGCTGCCTGCGTCATATAAAGCATTCTTTCATGCCGTCTATGGAGCTGTTTCACAGCACCTGCCACACCTGGAGTATAATGATTATCATCTCCACGAAGTTATCCATTGTTTTTGCCGTTTCTGATCCAGTAGTCTCTTCACAAATGCTTTGTTTGCTGAGGAGTGGCGCTCATTTATGACATCACGGATTTCCCCTCACCACTTTTTCACGCCACTGTTAAGATGTAGCCGCCCATCTGCTCGGGCGCTTCCGCGTTCCTGAGAAGCCTGTCAAGAATCACCCCCTGCCGTGTGGAGGCTAGCTGATACTATCAAACCTAGCAGAGCAGAGGCTAGTCTGTACGGGCCATAAGAGAGGCCCGTGGCGTGGGCTATATACGGTCAGGAGGCCGGAGGTTCCCCACCCCTGTCAGAGATTATTATTATTGATGGAGGCTACTCGGCTCACCTGGAGCTCATGTGAAGTGAATTTTTTTCTTCTCTTCTCTTTGGCTTTAGGTGTGTCTGTAACAGAGTCAAATTCAAACTGTGCAGCGAGGATAACTGTGATTGATGCACACATTGGTCAAAGTAGTTAAACAGGATGGGTGTGTTTCAATCGAGTTATTCTTTTTATGAATATGATGCTGAGAAGAAGAATCAGACAATGAGAACAAATATTGTGCAAAAAATACCAGAGCTGCACAGTGTTTGTGAATCAGGGACTGATGAAAACTGTTTGTGTTCAAGTTTGAAGGAATCACATTTATTTGAAAACAGAGAATGATGTCGTAAAACCTGCATCCACATAACAGATATTAATTATTGTTTATTATTTACAGCGTGTGAGTCCAGTCCTGTCAGTTCTGCCCTGCTGATCGTTGGATCAGTTATTGGATTCATTCTCATTAATCTCCTGTTCTTGTTGTGGTGCTACAGACGGTCCAAAGGTCAGACGGTTTACTTTTTAATTATTCAAACACATAGATGCATTCTGATGTTGTAACACTGCAGCAATGATGATTTGAACAAAAATAACCTTTAGAAAATGATGTTTTCACAGATTTATGCTGCATCAGGTCAGTAAATAACTTATTTTTAAAATTTATTTCATGCATAATTTCCCCGTTCTTTATGTTAAATCTTCTGTATTTATTATATTTCAGCTCCAACCCCTCAGAGAGCACAAGTCAGAGCTCCAACACATCTCATGGAGTCAGCAAGACTGATAATGCCATTTACAACTCTCCTTATCAGGGTCAGAACTTTTTTAATCAGTATTTCTTTTTATTGGAATAATAACATTAATAAAACGTAATACAATTTTTTATTCACTGTAGAGGATGTTCATCTTTATGAATCCATAGATTCCTCTGAAGCTGCTGGGAATGGTAACTTAAATTTACTAAAAAAAGCATCAATAGTGATTTTGTGTGATCATTAATAATTGTTATGAAATCTTGAATATTTCTGTTTTAGAGGAATCCAGAAAGAATACGTACTCTCTGCTCGAGCTGAAAAAGTTTGTACATAAAAGTGAGTTCAAACACAAACAAGATGAGAAAATAACTCAGAGGTTCTAAACTTCATGTCACTGTTTTGTTGATTATTTGATGATTTTAACAGGGAGGCCTCATGGACCAGAGGAGGGCGCTGTTTACTCTGAGGCAGATACGGGAAGTTCAGGTACACTCAGTTCTCATTTTAACCTATTTTAAATTTTACTTTAATACAATCATTTAAAAAAAAGATTAAAACAGACAAATATTCACCACAAATCTTTCTTTCTGTTCACAGGAAGGTTGAATCCTGCAGCAGCAGATGAAGCTGTTTATTCTGAGATCTGATCAGATTTAGCTCTGGATTATGATGCTGCCTTTATCTGATGATGATGAGAGTTGAATTACCTCCTCAGCATGTTAGTTCTGTAAAAGTCTGTTAATGACCCATTAATTTAAATCAGATGTGTTGAAGCATAAAACATGCAGTATGGTGGCCCTGAAGGTCAGAACTGATCACCTCTGCTCTAAAGGATGTATTATTAAAGCAAAATAATATCTATGTTAAATAATTTTGTAGCTCTAAGACTAAAAAGTGTTTGAACCAGTTTTTCTTGTATAATTTAATGTGAATTGATGTTGCCCAATACTGGTCCTTGAGGGTCACTGTTCTTTCTCTATATTTTGATGTAATTAATTTGGATGCTCTCATCACCTAGTGGAGTCTGCTATTTATTTGACAGCAAACACAGAAACAGCCTGGAAATATTTTATAAAACCTAGAAAAATGTTGATTGAAAAATATTGGTGAGTGAAAAACCAACAAAATATACAGAATAATTTTACATTTATAAAAATGGCCAGACCTGCTAATTTTGTAAATACATGTAAAACATTCACATATAAGAACTGTTGTGCTTATTTGGCACAGTCTGATGTTGATTTGATGTATTTTCACATTTTTTGCAAAACAAAGACAAATCATGTTTTAATAAAAAATTATAGTTATAAAGAAAACATTTAAAAGTGGTAAGAAACATGTATTTAATAACAAACCTGCTAAACCCTTTACAAAACGTGTGGAAGAACAGCATCGAAAGAGATGTAGAATGTATTTTGTCCGTGTGGCTTTGCCGTAGTTTGATGGGCCCCAAGCCGATCTGGCAGTTTGAGGCATAGATATCATATATATCACTAGATATCTTACCCGCGCTGTTTGTCAATGGACCCTGACGTAGCTACGCTGGCGGCCATCTTGTGACAGCGAGCTGCCCCCTTTCATAACATTGGTGTCAATGCATGGAGCATGTACTATTAAATACATCTAACTTGCTCAATTTGTAACCGATTTTCAAACGGTTTGCATTTTCATAAACGTCAGAGACGTGGCTGTGAATATATATCAAAATATAACAATGATGGTCAGAAATTCATAAACTGTAAAAGTATCAAATCTCATGTCTATACATAATAAGGTTTGTAAGAAAGTAACCCGTTTGTAAATCCGTTCATTTTAAAGTGTTTTTAGTTAAGCTGATCGCTCACCTTCCATCTGCTGCCATAAAGAGCAGAACGCCAGCTCACTGTCACAAGATGGCCACCGTGTTGCTACGCTGTCAAACCCCAGATGATCCATCTAGTCTTTAGGGCCGTGTCTCAATACTCACACTTCCACCCTTGCGCCCCTCAGTTGCGCGTTCCCGCGGAGGTGCGCGAGTGCTTAGGGTGTTTCGATTCTCCTGTCCGTAGAATCCGGACCTTGGCCCCGCCCCCTTTTCCACCCTCGCTATGCACTTCACCGAAGTCCGCATGGGTGCACTTCAGCGAAGGGTATTACCCATAATTCCAAGTGCACTTCACTTAAGAAGATAGGGTGGAAGTGCGAGTATTGAGACGGGGCCTATATACAGTATATCTATGTTCAAGGCTCTGATCTATACACTTCCTACAGAGCTATTGCTGCCCCAGTACTAAAATAAAATCCGTGTTTGCTTTTTCTGTCATGCAGAGTACAACTAGAGAGAGAGACGACCAGAGAGCTGAACTAGCTCACTTTGTTTTAGTTTCGTAGCATTAGCCTGCCGCTGTTAGCTTTCCTAAAATCTTCCTAAAATCCTTTCTTAAATCTACCATCAGAAACCTTGGAGTAAGGTTAACATCAGATCTCTGGTTAAATCCTGTTTTTACCACCTCAGAAACACAGCTAAACTTGGTTCCATTTTCTCCCGTCCTGAAATGGAGTCGATGCTTTTATCACATCCCGCTTGGACTACTGTAATGTCCTTTACACTTGCCTTTCTAAAACTTCCTTACTTCCTTACTTGCCCATGCACTCTAGATAAGCAGAAAACGGCGAGGTGACATAATAATTGGTCTTTCTGACCTTTTCATGTTTTTAATGTTGTAACATGTTTTATTTGTGTTTGCATGTTTTGTCTGCTATAATTCACCACATTTCTAAAATGTATTTGCAAATTAAATGTATCCATTTGATTATTTTAACAAAGACTGGAAATTTGATTTGAGCTCTAGAACAATATTTTAGTGTTGCTCCTTAATAAACGTCTAGAGTCTTGATCTGTGTCCTTTGAGTTCTGTTTACTTCCCCTGTGTCACCTTAGCCACTCCCACCTCAGCTCTCTGGTCTCCCTTCCCAGCAGTTCTTCATTCTGTTGATCATATTCACCTGATCCCATCACTAATCACCATCCCATAATATTTAAACCGCTGGCTTCAGTTAGTCATGGTCAGATGCTCCTGTTTACCTGTTATCACATGAGTTTTTCCTGTGTTTTTCTCTCAGTGCTCTGATGGCCTTAGATTAGAGTTGAAAGTTTTGCCTCCACATCAGCTTAAATGTTTTAAATTAAAATATTTTTGAGTTTAGTTCCTGTCTCGTCACCTCCTCCTCCTTTTGTTGTGGATCCTCTCACTCCAAACCCCGTCAGAGTGATCTGACCATCATGGATCCATCTTTATCTCAAGGTAATGATGTTGGACAGCAAAGCTTTGGATCCATCAGTTGATGGATAAAAAACTTGATGTGTGTATCACGTTTATTGTTTATTTTGTTGAGTTTCTTATTGTTTTAGCATAATATTGCCATATCCTGGGCTCCAGCTGGCATGCCGCCTCCTCCCTAACCAGCTGGACCTCCACACAATCATCTCCAGCTGCTGCTGATCAGGCAATCAGCACCAGGGGATAAAGACTCCAGCCTTCCTGCAGAAGAACGCCAGTTTGTATTGCACTTCTCCTGTGAACTCCTTCTGCTTGTCTCCCCGCCGGTAATCATCAGCCTCCTTCTCATCCAGGTTCCCTGGCTGAACGATTACTGGTTACCTTCGCCCTCCGTCCCAGTC
>SSNR01000173.1:1257450-1316472 GCA_006937965.1 Callopanchax toddi | reverse complement strand
GTTTGAGTGTTTCACAAATAGTCATTGTTTTCTTGAGAAAACTGAGTTTTTTCTTTGCACATCTTTTACAGAGCATGACGTCTCATTTCATCTTTAGCACATTATCTCTGATCTAAAAGCTGAAGATGTGGTTATTTTTGCTATCATGACTTCTCATAAATGAGGAAGTGTTTAAGTTTGGTTTAAAGAGTTGAGGGAAAACAACAAAGATCCATCCATCCATTTTCTGTAGCCGCTTATTCCTCCACAGAGGGTTGCGGGGCAGCTGGTGCCTATCTCCAGCGGTCAAGGGGCGAGAGGCGGGGGACACCCTGGACAGGTCGCCAGTCCATCGCAGGGCCACACAGAGACGAACGAGACAAACAACCACACACCCACTCACACCTAAGGACAATTTACCAGCCCAATCAGCCTGACAGTCATGTCTTTGGACTGTGGGAGGAAACCGGAGCACCCGGAGGAAACCCACGCATGCACGGGGAGAACATGCAAACTCCACGCAGAGAGGCCGCAGAGCCGGGACGCGAACCCATGACCTCCTTGCTGCGAGGCAACAGTGCTAACCAACTGCGCCACCATGCAGCCAAACAACAAAGATGATTAGAAAATAATCACAACCAGAGCAGATGAATATTAAAGAATTGTCAGGAAAGGAGGAGGTCTAACTGGCCTTTAAAGTCATTTCACACTGGAAATCAGGCAGCAACAGACCTTTGGATATGAAGCAAATTAACATGTAGTGTCTGCAGTGGACAGGAAATGCTGAAATAGTGTTGCGGTGAGAGCTGCTGCTGTCATTTTAACTCTGAGGAAATGGGGAGGAAACTAACAGGTTTGAAGTAAAATGCTCTAGATGTTCGTGATCAGCTGCAGCAGGTCTGGATGACAGGATGGGACACATCTTGCTCTGCGTGGAGGTTTTCTGTGAGTTCTGTGGTTCTTTTCTGTCATAGAAATAAAATGTTTCTAAATGTTGAGAATTACAGATTTACTGGTTTAAAATGGTTCTCTAACAGCCTGGAAAGAGCAGACTGGTGTTTTTTGATTAATCAACTTGATTTTGAATAAAGAAACACACAGATTGTATGTAAATTTTTGAGATTTGTTTGATCAAAGTGAATAACATTTCCATCTTTTTATTGTAGTGCTCAGTTCACTTTACTATGGATACACTAAAGGTGAGAAACAATTTTTATTTCCTGTTTGTTTTGATTGATTTATTTGGGGCGGTGTAGCTCATTTGGTAGAGTGGCTGGTCTGGCAATCAGAAGGTTACCGGTTTGATCCCACCTCCAGCTGGGTTACTTTATCATTGTCCTTGGGCAAGACACTTCACCCACCTTGTCTACTGGTGGTGGTCAGAGGGACTAGATGGGTGCTGGTGCCTGGCACCTCTGCCTCTGTCAGTGTGCCCCAGGACAGCTGAGGCTACAATGTAGTTTATCACCTCCAGTGTGTGAATGTGTGGGTAAATGACTGTTGTGTTGTGTTGTACAGAGCTTTGGGGAGTGTAGAGCACTCTAGAAAGTGCTCTATAAATGCAGAACATTTACCATGTATTTATACAACTGACTTAATATTTGTCTCAAATGTCTGTCTCTTAATTACAAGTTATCTTGTTATGTCTCACTCCCATGGTGTTTGGTTTTTGGTCTTTTTCCCCTTCATGTCCTCCTCCTTCACAGGTGTTTCTGTACCTGGGTCTTGTTTCATTAATCACCTCCCTATTTAAGCACTCTTGTCTTGTCGTCCACTGTTGGATCCTACTGTGTCTTCCCTGGTTTACGTTCCTCTTCAGTTTAACTAAGTCCTTTAATCACCTTCCTGCTGCTGCTGCTTACTTCATCCTGCACCTTTGGTCCCGCTCCACCAACACATCAAAAATGTAACATAGTTTTACACTAAAAAAAGAGACTAATTGAATCAACTTCAATGAATTGCTTCGGCTAAGTCATAAAAATTTGAATTTTATATTTGTAAGAAACTAAATGATTTGAGTAAGTTTTGACTTAAATTTGTCAAATTAAACCTATTAATTTAAGTTGGATATACTTGATAGAATTACTTGTTACCAGTTGAAGCAATTCAATTAAGTTGGTTCAACTCTTTCTTCAGTGTGAATATCACTGACTTTTAATTTAATTGAACCCATCAACTTAAATTGTCTTGACTAAACCAAAATTATAGGTTAGATTAAGGTAAATAAGTTTATCACCTGAACTTCAGCCCACATATTATTTTTAGATATCATACAACTCTTTATGTATCAGGAATAAATGATAAAAGACAAAGTCTGCATGTAGAAGAGACTTGATCAGGGTTTTCTTATCATCAGATCCAGTGATGTCATAACCTCAGTAGACTGTACAAACAGCTGCTTGTAGAACAAATCATTACATTTCTTTCATTGTTGTCATCTGCTCTGGCAGCATCTGTACAAGTTACTGTTTAGATTTAAACTAACACTTCATTTGCATCTAAGTGTAAAATAAATATTGAACAATAAAAATGTTATTCAGATGTGACACTGAGCCTTCAGAACCTATATGAAACTTTTGGAAAATGTCACAAACTTACAAAGAAACCTGGAAGGTTCAACAAAATGCAAAACCAACAACACAACAAGATTAGTGACAACACAACGACAAAAACCACAATGGAAAAATGAAATGGAAGTTTCAGTTAACATTCCCAAATTCTAAAACGCACAACTCAAATTCAAAACACAACATATATTCTTTGACGTAACTAAGGTATTAGCATATGAGATTATTAGCATAACTTCTGTTTTAGTATAAGTTCCAGAACACCACAACTTTAATTTGATGCTTTTTATTTGATTTTTTTCAACTTTTTTTTCATTATTACTTCTGTTGAGCTAATATTGTTGTGTTGTCTGGATGGCTCTACTGAGTTGTAGGTATTTTCTTAGTTGAAAAGTTCCAAAAGTCAGATTCAAATGACTTGATGATCATTATATTGTTGTTGTAGTTTGGAGTCACTAATCTTCTAATTTGCTGTTTCTTTATGCATCATGTATTTAAAAAAGGTATCTTTCTCTTTAGATCAAACTGAAAACCTTAATATTGATAAAAGGCTTTTACAGTGTTTTTTATAGTCTCCTAATTGAATGTTTCCTTGTATAAACAGCCCAAAGTAAACCCAGAGTGACTGTGAATCCCAGCTCGTCTCAGATATTCAGAGGGGAGTCAGTCACTCTCAGGTGTGAGATCCAGGGAGGAAGAGGAGCTCAGTGGACGTATGAATGGAGACCAAACGGGTTAAATGAACCTCCACCATCCAGAGAAAACAAGACCTTCATAGCTTTTGCATCTTACAGTGTAGAACACAGCTGTGGGGTTAGAGGTGATGATGCGTCACAGACTCAGTGGAGTGATCCCATCCAACTCACAGTAACATGTAAGTAGATCTGGATCCACAAACATTAAACATGTCACACTTTTTATGCATGCATCATATAAACAAAACAAAACAACAACAAAAAATAAACAAAAAAAAATAAACTAAACAAAAATAAACAAAACACCTGAAAATTTGATCCAAACTGTTTCAGAGAGTTAGTGAGGAAATCGGCTGCATGGTGGCGCAGTTGGTTAGCACTGTTGCCTCACAGCAAGGAGGTCATGGGTTCGCGTCCCAGCTCTGCAACCTCTCTGCATGGAGTTTGCATGTTCTCCCCGTGCGTGCGTGGGTTTTCTCCAGGTACTCCGGTTCCCTCCCACAGACCAAAAACATGACTGTCAGGCTAATTGGGCTGGTACATTGTCCTTAGGTGTGAGTGGTTGTTTGTCTCGTTCGTCTCTGTGTGGCCCTGCGATGGACTGGCAACTCGTCCAGGGTGTCCCCTGCCTCTCGCCCCTTGACCGCTGGAGATAGGCACCAGCTCCCCTGCGACCCTCTGTGGAGGACTAAGCGGCTACAGAAGATGGATGGATGGATAGTGAGGAAATGACTAGTTTTGTATTTAGACTGTTAGTCTCTTCTGTATTCTGTTCAGTTTGGTGCTAAAAGGAATCAGTGACTGTTTACATTGTGACCATTTAACAAACTTTCTGTCTGATTCTTTCTTTTATCATTTCAACCTCTACAGCAGAAAAACCCAGAGCCACACTGACAGCAGTTACAACAGTCATACCAGCAGGGGGCAGTGTGACAGTAACCTGCTCTGTGAAGAACTCTACAGGCTGGAAGTTTTTCTTGACCAGATATGAGTCAGAATCCTCTGAACGTAAGTTGATGAAATCCAGTGGATCAGATGGAGTGATGGAAGTCTCAGATGGAGGTCTGTACAGCTGTAAAGGAAAAAGAGGAGATCCAGGTTTCTACACAGAAGAAAGTAATAAAGTCACCATTGAGGAAGTTTGTGAGTTGATTTATTTGTTCTTAATCAAAACAAACACTTTAAGGTTTCTTTAAGGTTAAAGTTTGATTCTGACTAAATCTCTCTAACAGATAAACTGACTGTGTCTCCATCATGGCTGAGTCCTGGAGCCTCAGTGACTCTGAGCTGTGAGGTCACACCTCCGTCTGCAGGATGGAGGTTCTCCTGGTTTAAAGCTGTTCCTGATCCATCTGGACGGTCCTACAACTATAATCTGCTGCCTGGTAGCTCCAATGGGACTGAACAGAACTCCATCATTCATGATCAGAAACACTCAGCAGGATATGTGTGCAGAGCAGGAAGAGGAGATCCAGAGTTTTACTCTGGTTACAGTAAACCAAAGTTTGTCTGGTCTGCAGGTCAGTTTGTTCTGTCTGATCTCTCAGGGAGTAGAAGTTGTTTTTTACTTTGACTAAACTATTGTTGTCTGTGACCTGATCATCTTTAAAACTAATGAAACAACCATTGAAACACTAATAGCTGTCAATTTATTTATACTCTACAACTTGAAGAAATTAGAGGTTTGTTTTCTGATTGATCAGTTAGTTGATTGGTTTCTTTGGCAAATGATAGTCATTGTAGAAAATAACATTTTGAACACAATATCAAATAAAAGTTACTGTATTGTTTTTCAGACTCTCATCCAGCAGCGTCTCTCTCAGTGAGTCCTGACAGAGTTCAACACTTCAGATCTGAGAATATCTCTTTGAGATGTGAAGGGAACTCTACTGAGTGGAGAGTGATGTTTACTGGAACAGGACTCCTCAAATACATTTCCTGTTCTAACTGGGGGGAAATGACTGGATCCTCATGTATAATCATCACCTCTTACTGGTCTGATAGTGGAGTGTTCTGGTGTGAGTCTAAATCAGGAGAGTTCAGCAACGCTGTCAACATCACTGTACAGAGTGAGTTATCATTGTATTTTATCACATCAAATAATGTTGAGTATACATGATACAGTTACACTACACAGAGGACGGGAGCTGAGCTTAAATACAAAGGATTTGTTTTACCTTTACAGCCATGAGATTTATCAGCTCCATCATCTGAGAGGAGCTCAGAGTAGAGCTGATTCTCCTCCACATCACCAGAATCAGCTGAGATGATCTGGGAGTCTGATCAGAGTAACTCCAGGTCTCAGGTCATCCTGCTGGCAGGAGGCAGGAGGTGTGCTGCCTTCATGGTCCAAATTATCGCTGTCAAATTATAAAGAATGATTAGAACTTTGCCTAATTCTTTTTGTTTACTTTTTTGAAGGTCTATAGCTGACTGTGACTCATCATCCTCTGACTGTTTTACAGCTGATTCTGATGGTTTAATCCTGGAGAGTCCGCTCCATCCTGTGACTGAGGGAGATCCTGTTACTCTGAGCTGCAGACGGAGAGACCAAAAACGACCTCCTGATGTGTTTTTCTATCACAACAACAAACGTCTCCAACACGACGGCAGAGAGGAGCTGAAAATCTCTGCAGTGTCAAAGTCAGACGAAGGATTCTACAAGTGTGGACGTTCAGGAGAGGAGTCACCAGAGAGCTGGATGTCAGTTCAAGGTCAGCAGGACTCAAACATTGGATTTATTTAGTTAATTATTTTGTTGTTTTAGAGGAACAAAATAAACACTGTTCATGAGCTGGAGATTTTTGCTCAATCTTTAGGTAACATTTGTCTGGGAACAGAATGTTATAAATTTAAAAAAATTGTCACTCTAAGTTCTATTTATAATTTACAGGGTCTGAGTCCCGTCCTGTCAGGTCTCCACCTCCTGTCCTGCTGATCGTTGGACCAGTTATTGGACTTGTTCTCATTATTCTCCTGCTCTTGTTGTGGATCTACAGAAGTAAGTTTATTACTATTTATTACCTAAATCATTAATGACACATGTAAAGTGGTTTGTTTTTACATCTCCCCACACATCTGTTCTTTTGTTTTCCAGAAACGTGGTGCAGCAGGTCTGTAATTGACTGATTTCTTGCTAAACTCACATCACATCTATTTAATGAGGTAAATGTTGATTTTAATATATTCCAGGCTGATTCAGTCAGAGAGCAGCCAGCAGAACTTCACCCTCACTGACCCTGGATCCAACCTGACAGAAAGTCCTGTTTACAGCAGTCTGCTTCACGGTTTGTCACAAAATAAGATTTTACTCTTTATTTTAGATCTGACTTTAATGATGAGCTCATTTTCAAAAAATGTTTTCAGAAACATTAAAAGTGAAGTTGTTCTACTCAACATAAATGAAGCACATCTGAACACAATCACACAAGTGTAGTTTGTCTACTGTAGGAAATATGACAAATAACACATTACGCTACAGAGAGTCATGAAACTCAAACTAATCCCCCATTTATTTTCTTATTGACTGTAGGGGATGCTTCTATCTATGAGTCAATCCGTCCCCCTGAAAACGAAAGGAGACGGTAAGTATCTCTCTAAAACAGTTAACTCTGATGCATCCTTTTGGACATTTCTGTTAATTTCTTCTCATCCATCACTGTGGTTTGGCTCAACCACAAAACAGGACAGGTTTGCAAAGAGTAATCAGGTCTGCAGAGTCCCTCCAAGTCTTATACAGGTCTAGAATCAGGAAAAGGGCAGCTGACATCTCTGCAGACACCACACACCCTGCACACAAACGCTTAATGTCAGGTTGGTGCTACAGAGCACATTTAACAAAAAACAGCCACAGAGACGTTTCTTCCCCCAGGCCGTCTGTCTGTTGAACACCAGCCAGAGTAATCACATTACTCTACAGTGAAACAAATAAACACACTGCACTACCTCAACCTGCCGTTTGGTTTTCTATATTAAAAAAGAAAAACAATTGTCTGTACATATGTCTACATATTGTTCCCTTTGTCCCTCATTTTTTCTTGTTATCCATATAAACGTCCGTATGATATGAGCATGTGCAACCCAAGCCAAATTATTTGGTTGTGCAGCTATATTGTTTTTAATATAAAATAAAATATAATGATGTGTGGTGGGGAGAAGCTTTTTAAAACCAGTTATGGATGTGTATCTTCAAAATTATCCAAAATATTAAATTTTCTGTGTAGCCCCAGTTTTAAATTTTACTACCCTCTTAAGTCATTGGAGGAAAAAAAAAGTCCCATTAAGATCGATTAAAACTATAAGTTTTTAATACCATATGTAAAAAAAAAAAAAATGCATCCTGTGACTTTAGGGTCTCATTTTTTGTTGAAAAATGGTCAAAACTGTTTTTTATGTGTTCACTTCTAAAATCACCCACTTCCCCTTATAGATAGCCCCATAACATTTGTCATCTCATTGGATTTTCTGGTAGTTTTGTTAAAATCTACATGAATCCAGAACAAGTAATAAAACACAAACATGATCCCTTTTTCTCACTGAACTTTAAAGTAGAGAAAACAAAAACAATTATAGGGAGTTCAGGTACATTTAAATGAATTTTGTGACAAATAATTTTTTGTGTCGTCAATTAAAAGAAGTAGCATCATGTAATGAAACTGGTATTTAATGGGTTCTGATCATTTCATTTTTGATGAACATTTGTATCCTCTAATGACTCTAGAGGGTAGTGAAAGAGACGCCTGGGGGTTAAAGATACAACAACTGAGTGATTTCAGGAGGCTGATTACAGCCTTCAACAGTTTTGGTTGAAGTCACCAACCAGAAGAGATACAAGGACAACTAAAAATGTAGAGTTCATCTGAAGCTGCTGTTAGTTATTATGTTTATTATTGTGATTTCAAATGGTTCTTTTTATTTCTACTTGAGGTGTAGAAAAAGTTTCTAGATGTGTGAAGTCAGTGATAGTTTGTAGCGTTTTGTTGTAAAATACACACCGTGATATTCTCTGTACATGAACAGGAGATTTAAGCTCTGTTGTTTAGTTTTAATATTAATCTTTAATAACTGACAACAGGTCAAAGTTAAACTCTTTTCTTCTCTGTTCACAGGAATATGATGCAGTCCTGATCAGATCAGGAACAGCTCTAGATGATGATGCTGACATCTCTTGGGTATTACTCCTTTTTCATGTTTCTGTTACAAGTTAAAGTTAACTCTTAACAAACTAAGAAGGAACATTTTATGTGCAACTCTGAAATATTAAATATAAATATCAGTCATGATCAGATGTTTGTATAAATATTACAATTTAATATTTCTAAATACCTAATTCATTATTTTCATTTAGAACCTGTTTTTAACCATTAACAATAATAAAATGTGAATGTGTTATTTTCCTAAATGCATCAGATAAATATTGTAATATTTTGAGAAATGTTTCTTTAAATGATCTTTGGTTGTAAATAAGGAAGCTGCTCTATGGATGATCAGAGTTACATCTATAAGTTTTGTGTTACTCATATAAGCAAAAATCAAATGATCAGATATAACCTCTTTAGTATTAGTATGTAAGTTTCTTGACTGATGAGGGTGGCCCAGGACACACTGGAGGGATTTTATCTCCAGGCTGACCTGGAACACCTTGAAGTCCCACCTGATGAGCTGGTGAAGGTCACTAGAGAGGAAAGTCTGGACTTCCTCACTGGGGACGCTGCCTCTGGACTCTAGATAAGCAGCAGACGGCGAGGTGACATAATAATTGGTCTTTTCATGTTTTTAATGTTGTAACATGTTTTATTTGTGTTTACATGTTTTGTCTGCTATAATTCACCACATTTCTAAAATGTATTTGCAAATTAAATGTATCCATTTGATTATTTTAACAAAGATGTGAAATTAGATTTGAGCTCTTTGTTGCTGAACAATACTTTAGTGTTGCTCCTTAATAAACTTGTAGAGTCTTGATCTGTGTCCTTTGAGTTCTGTTTTCTTCCCCTGTGTCACCTTAGCCACTCCCACCTCAGCTCTCTGGTCTCCCTTCCCAGCAGTTCTTCATTCTGTTGATCATATTCACCTGATCCCATCACTAATCACCATCCCATAATATTTAAACCACTGACTTCAGTTAGTCATGGTCAGATGCTCCTGTTTACCTGTTATCACATGAGTTTTTCCTGTGTTTTTCTCTCAGTGCTCTGATGGCCTTAGATTAGATTAGAGTTGAAAGTTTTGCCTCCACATCAGCTTAAATGTTTTAAATTAAAATATTTTTGAGTTTAGTTCCTGTCTCGTCACCTCCTCCTCCTTTTGTTGTGGATCCTCTCACTCCAAACCCCGTCAGAGTGATCTGACCATCATGGATCCAGTTTTATCTCAAGGTAATGATGTTGGACAGCAAAGCTTTGGATCCATCAATTCTTATTGTTTTAGCACAATGTGTGTTGTCTCTGATTAGGTTCAATTGCCTATATTAAGACTTAATATTCTACTGAATTTCAGTCTGACCTGCAGATAAATGATCTCATAACTGATCTTTTAAACATGTATAGGCTTTGTTCAAAGTGCTTTCGTGACCGTTTTTAACAATAGAACTCTCCATTCAGCCTCTATACAAGCCTGTGTGTGGCATCATGACCACATCATCTTTTTTTGTTCTACCTGCTAGCTTGTTAGCTACCTATAATTAACAGGTCTATTATGAATCTGATTCATCAAACTTTAGTGAATGGATTTTCACCACAGCCTTTATTGTTGCTGTACTTAAACCTTTGTCTGAAACTCGATCTTGATCCAGGAGCTCTACAGGTCTATATTTGTTACACAGCAGCAGCTGCAGGAGGCAGACTCCTTTTTGAAAATGTCCTTAAACCTTTCCTTTATAAGGAAACTTCTTGTTAAGGCTGCTTCACACAGCAAGATCTTTAGGCAGATTGTTGAACAGATTCTCCTCTTCTGACAATATTGATTACTGTAATAGCTCTAAAGATAATATTATCAGATACTCCTGTCCTGAGTGGTGGGTTAAGACTCATCTGGTCCGCTCAGAAAGACATCATGTCCACTCTGATCACAAATCAGGAAAATCCAACATATTGGATTGTCTTGACCCGATATCACAGTCAGTACATCCGAGATGAGCCAGTTCTGCGCAGATTTGATCACCGGTGATCGGCGCGCAGTGCATGCCGGTTAAATTTCTGTCTGACTTGATGCCGACATGCTCTGATGTCATGCCTACATAAGCAACGATAACCTCATGAGATCAAGGCGGCCGCAGATTTAGGTGCAAGGCGCTGCAGTTGCTCTCCACCGGCTGCAAAACAGAGAGCATGACAGGAAACACCTGGCTCTCACCTGATCTGAGATCTGATTGGTTCAAATTGTAATCCAACCATCCTGTGGTATAATGCGAAATGTTAGTTTATATATATTCTGCAAATACATGTTACATTGATGATGACAACTTTATAGGCCACAATGAGAAATGTGATTTGTTTCAAAGAGTTTTCAGTAGGGACTGTTCCCATTTTCTGTAAAGTTCTAATAAAACTACTGTCTGATTTTTATAATCATATCATTTAGTACAGAGCACCATCTTGTTTCTTTTCTTTGACTGATATGATCTCTCTGGATATCTATTATTTTGTTTACTTTATTGTTGTTGATACTTTGTATATTGTTCACTCTTGAATTTGTTTTAAAATACTTTGAATTTCAAATAAAGATTTTGGAATGAAAGGAAACTCATCTGCTATTACGAACATTAACGCGATATCTTCAGCCATATCATCACCCACGACCTACATTTAGGAAAATCTGTCCGACCTAAAAGCCGACTTTTGGCCACGCCCCCTGCTGCGCCCGCCTGCTCTCGTCTGTTTTCCAGGCGAGGCGCAGTTCATCTCCCAGTGTGTCCCTTAAGCCGGGCATACACTGTGCGATATTTCCAGTCGTGGCTCCGAGCTCCTGCTCAGCTCCTGCGCAAACTGTACGATTACATCGCAGGATCCAATCGGTCACAGCTCACGAGCACTAGACGACCTGATGCTCTGATGCGAGCTGACTCACACTGTACGTGACAAACACGACACAATCGGGCCTTTGAATACGGGAATGTGGAGAAGTAGAAGAAGAAACTCCGGAAGTGATTTTATAGTTGTTCTTTGTTATCTGGAAAAATTACTTGGTTTTCTCGATTGGACTGTTTTATGCCACGTTTGTTCGTGCACATAATTGTATGTCCATTTCTTCATTTTCAATAAAGATTTATAGAAACAAAAGACAAAAAAATACATTCGCCTCCTCCGACTTTTTTAAAAAAAAATTTTATTTGCGATCCGAGCAGACGTCTCTGTGCCTTCTCCGGCTTCTTCTTCTACTACTACTTTCAGGTTGGCGCGTGCTCAGTGTGAGAAATTCTGGGTCCTCCTCGAGGAGGATCGCCGACGAGCTACGAGAATATCAAACACGTTTGATTTTCCAGCGAGCGTACGATTGCTGATCGGGAGCTCCTTGTGAGGTGAAAAATCGCTCCTCGCTACCCCCTGTACACTACACGAACACCAACGCACGACATGCTGAACTCGGCGCGACTTCGAAAATGGTCACAGAGGGAGAAATTGCCGGAAGATCGGCGCTAAAGTCGCACAGTGTATGCCCGGCTTTAAGGAGCAGCCTGTGGAATGTGACATGTAGCCAATCAGAGAGCGAGGTGACAGAGAAGGCTGCATGAAGTGAAGGGAATCCAAAATCAAAACAGCTGTTTGTTTATTTTCCTTGTCATACCTGACAACAAAACCTGTCATGGAGCATTGTTTGTAATCAAATAAAGATGTCATGTTTGTTTACTTTAAAATTCACATCTGACCTGAGAATGTTCATGTGTGGAATCAGTTCATGTGTGATGTGCTGTGTTTTCCTCACCACACACTGTAGGAGCAGATCGGTCAACGTCTGTGATTTTATTTTTATCACCAAGTGTCTCTTATGATTTGAAATAAGCTGACAATTTGAAAATCCTCTTCTGTGATTCAGCCCTTAGGGTTAGCTTGAGAGAAAGTTTTTGTTTTTGACAAAAAAGACAAGCTGCAGCTTCTGAGGACAAACTGAACTGTGGAAACTATGACTCAACTCACAGTGAGATCAATCTCTCTTTATAAACACTACAACTTCTGCATTTGGTTTCTTATGCAAAACACGTCACTGCCTGTCCAGTAAAGAGAAGTCATGGTGAAAGAAAAGTACACTCTTTACCCTTTTAGTATCAGAGCATAAAAAAACACAATCTGACCTTTACCAGGTCCTAAAATGAGGTCCAAACAGACCAACAACACATTAGACATGTTACAGTTTAACAAAACACAGAATCAGTGGGTAAAATAAAGTGAGACTTGTCTACTTTTAAGACTAGTCCTAAAACATTCATTTTAATTAAATTTTCTAGTTAGGGTTAGTTAGTTGTGGCTCATCCCTTTAGTTATGCTGCTATAGGATTAGACTGCTGGAGAACAAACTGCTCCACAGAGACTGTTAGGAGTTTGTAATGAAGTTATTTTAACCATTGCTTCAGGCTGCTCTGCTGTTTCAGTTCTTTTAGAATAATCTGCTGTTTCTGACACAGTTGATCACAACATCCTTTTGTCTGTATAGAAAACAATCTGCCTCTTGATATTTGAACAAGAGTCTGTTCAGTCTTTTAAATCCATTCTGAAAATTCATTACTCTTTTAAATCAAGTTCAGTTAGAGTCCCATCAGGTCTTTTTAATGTATAAGCCCTTGTTTTAGCTTGTGTTCAGTCTGTTTTTGAGTGTTTCACAAATAGTCATTGGTTTCTTGAGAAAACTGAGTTTTTTCTTTGCACATCTTTTACAGAGCATGACGTCTCATTTCATCTTTAGCACTTTATCTCTGATCTAAAAGCTGTAGATGTGGTTATTTTTGCTGTCATGACTTCTCATAAATGAGGCAGTGTTTAAGTTTGGTTTAAAGAGTTGATGGAAAACAACAATGATGATTAGAAAATGATCACAACCAGAGCAGATGAATATTAGAGGATTGTCAGTAAAGGAGGAGGTCTAACTGGTCTTTAAAGTCATTTCACACTGGAAGAATCAAAAAGCATTAAAGCATTTTTATAACATGAGAGGATGAAAACTGTCCTGTACAAGGCTGTAGCTACAGATGCATAAATGTACAGGTATCAGTGCATCCTGCAGTATTTTAATGATTTTCCAGCAACAGACCTTTGGATATGAAGCAAATTAACACGTAGTGTCTGCAGTGGACAGGAAATGCTGAAATAGTGTTGTGGTGAGAGCTGCTGCTGTCATGTTAACTCTGAGGTAATGGGGAGGAAACTAACAGGTTTGAAGTAAAATGCTCTAGATGTTCGTGATCAGCTGCAGCAGGTCTGGATGACAGGATGGGACACATCTTGCTCTGCGTGGAGGTTTTCTGTGAGTTCTGTGGTTGTTTTCTGTCATAGAAATAAAATCTTTCTAAATGTTGAGAATTACAGAGAACTACTGGTTTAAACTGGTTCTCTAACAGCCTGGAAAGAGCAGGCTGGGGCTTTTTGATGAATCAACTTGATTTTGAATGAAGAAACAAACACAGATTGTGTCATTTTGAGATGTGTTTGATCAAATTCTGATAACATTTTATCTTTATTTTAGTGCTCAGTTCACTTTGCTATGGATACATTAAAGGTGAGAAACCTTTTTTATTTCCTGTTTCTGTTTTTATTTATTTATTTGGGGTGATGTGTAGCTCAGAGTGTCCGGTCTGGCAACCAGAGGGTCACAGGTTTGATCTCAAATGCGGCTGGTTTGTTGTGTCTTTGGGCAAAACACTACACCCACCTTGTCTACTGGTGGTGATCAGAGGGACTAGATGGGTGCTGGTTCATAGCATCCCCACCTCTGTCAGTGTGCCCCAGGACAGCTGAGGCTACAACATAGTTTACCACCACCACTGTGTGAATGACTGATGTATGTACAGCATTTTGGGGAGTGTAGAAACTCTAGAAAGTGCTCTATGAATACAGAACATTTACCATGTATTTATACAACTGAGTTAATATTTGTCTCAAATTTCTGTCTCTTAATTACAAACTAACTTGTTATGTCTCACTGCTGTGGTGTTTGGTTTTTTCCACTTCATGGTGTTTCCTCTACGCCACCTGTGTCATTTTATTAATGACATCCTTCCCTATTTAAGCATTCCTGTCTTGTCAATACCTGTCAGGTCCTACTGTGTCATCCCTGGTTTACAATCCATGTATGGTTCGTTCGTTGGTTTTTCCGTTTTAAAATAAAATCAGAAATAACAATAAACCGCATAGTTTTTTTGGTTTTAAAGGCAAAAACCACAGTGATGAATTTTTACCTTACCTTTTTTACCCTAAAATGCTAAATCCAGTAGGCTATTTGTTTTAATTTGTTGCAAAACCGGAAGTGCCAGAAGTCGTGAAGATGGCAAAACCCACGCTGAAATCAGCGATGCTTTGCGCTTATCTTGTAGCCTAGTACACTAGACCGTCAGTTCTGCTCTGCAGACTTTATATATCCACACATATAGTCTGGTTTACCAGGCTACTTATCTTGCAGAAGTAGCTCCACATCACTGAGTGTCAGAAGGTTCTGCATGGAGAACAATTTGAGAAGACGCAACTCTCAATGTGATGCGTCAACTCCCTCTGAATAACACAAACATGTCCATGTCTTCGCTGTTTTCTAAGTGCATGTTGCTGACTGCAGAGTTTGAAAAGAAGTCAAGTCGCCACGAGTTGACTGTATGATTTCTGGTTCCGCTGAGGGAACAAAGTTTTTTTTCTTTTAACCTGCAAATTGCAAAAAATACGTTTTTTTTTTTCCTTTGTCAATTTTTTGTTTTTCAAATTTTGTTTTAAAACAAAAATATAATAAAACAAAATGATTATTTGGTTTTTCTGATTTTATTTTGAAACGGAAATTACAAAGATGAACCATACATGGACTGATTACGTTACTCGTCAGTTTAATAAAGTCTTTTAATCCCCTACCTGCTGCCTGCTGCTGCTTACCTCATCCTGCACCTTTGGCCCTGCTCCTCCAACACATCGACAACATAACATAGCTTTTATATTTAATCTACAACTCTTTATGTATCAAGAATAAATGATAAAAGACAAAGTCTGCATGTAGAAGAGATTTGATCAGGGTTTTCTTTCCATCAGTTTATCATCATAGATCCAGTGATGTCATAGCCCCAGTAGACTGTACAAACAGCTGTTTGTAGAACAAATCATTACATTTCTTTCATTGTTGGCATGTGCTCTGGCAGCATCTGTACAAGTTACTGTGTTTAGATTGAAACCAACACTACATTTACTGTTAAATGGAAAATAAATATTGAACAATAAAAATGCTATAGATGTTTTGACACTGAGCCTTCAGAATCTCTTATGGAACCTTTGGAAAATATCACAAACTTAACAAACTCAGAAGGTTAACAAAATGCAAAACCAACAACACAACAAGATTAGTGACAACACAACGACAAAACACACAATGGAAATATGAAATGAAAGTTTCAGTTAACATTCACAAATTCAAAAACTTACACCTCCAATTCAAAACACAACATATATTCTTTGATGTGACTAAAGGCCTATTCATACTCCACGAGAAGAAAGTTCTTTCTTCTCGTGGAGTATGAATTGGCCTTAAGGTATTAGCAGGTGAGGTTATTAGCATAAGTTCTGTTTTAGCATAAGTTCCAGCTCACCACAACTTCAGTTTGATGCTTTACTTGCTTTTTTTCAAATTTTGTTTCATTAATACTTCTGTTGAGAGCTAATATTGTTGTGTTGTTGCTAATGTTGTTGTGTTGTCTGGATGGCTCTACTGAGTTGTAGGAATTCTCTTAGTTGAAAAGTTCCAAAAGTCAGATTCTAATGACTTGATGATCATTTTGTTGTTCTAGGTTGGAGTCACTGTAATCTTCTAATTTGCTGTTTCTTTATGCATCATTTGTTTAAAAAGTTTTTTTTCTGTATAGATCAAACTGAAAACCTTGATATTGATAACAGGCTTTTATAGTGTTTTTATGGACTCCTAATTGAATGTTTCCTTGTATAAACAGCCCAAAGTAAACCCATAGTGACTGTGAATCCCAGCTCGTCTCAGATATACGGAGGGGAGTCAGTCACTCTCAGGTGTGAGATCCAGGATGAAGGAGGAGCTCAGTGGACGTATGAATGGAGACCAACCAGGTTTAATAAACCTCCAACATCCAGAGAAATCAGGACCTTTGTAGCTACTGTGTCTGACAGTGGAGAATACAGCTGTGGGGTTAGAGGTGATGATGTGTCACAGACTCAGTGGAGCGATCCCATCCAACTCACAGTATGTAAGTAGATCTGGATCCACAGACATTAAACATGCCACACATTTTATGCATGCATCATATAAACAAAACACCTGAAAATTTTATCCAAACTGTTTCAGAAAGTTAGTGAGGAAATCAGAGGAAATGACTAGTTTTGTATTTAGACTGTTAGTCTCTTCTGTGTTTTGAACAAAGAGTCTGATTTCAGTTTGGTGCTAAAAGGATTCAGTGACTGTTTACATTGTGACCATTTAACAAACTTTCTGAAACTGATTTCTGTCTCTGATTCTTTCTTTGATCATTTCAACCTCTACAGCAGAAAAACCCAGAGCCACACTGACAGCAGTTACAACAGTCATACCAGCAGGGGGCAGTGTGACAGTAACCTGCTCTGTGAAGAACTCTACAGGCTGGAAGTTTTTCTTGACCAGATATGAGTCAGAATCCTCTGAACATAAGTTGATGAAATCCAGTGGATCAGATGGAGTGATGGAAGTCTCAGATGGAGGTCTGTACAGCTGTAAAGGAAAAAGAGGAGATCCAGGTCTCTACACAGAAGAAAGTAATAAAGTCACCATTGAGGAAGTTTGTGAGTTGATTTATTTGTTCTTAATCAAAACAAACACTTTAAGGTTTCTTTAAGGTTAAAGTTTGATTCTGACTAAATCTCTCTAACAGATAAACTGACTGTGTCTCCATCATGGCTGAGTCCTGGAGCCTCAGTGACTCTGAGCTGTGAGGTCACACCTCCGTCTGCAGGATGGAGGTTCTCCTGGTTTAAAGCTGTTCCTGATCCATCTGGACGGTCCTACAGCTATAATCTGCTGCCTGGTAGCTCCAATGGGACTGAACAGAACTCCTTCATCATTCATGGACAGAAACACTCAGCAGGATATGTGTGCAGAGCAGGAAGAGGAGATGCAGAGTTTTACTCTGGTCACAGTGAGCCAAAGTTTGTCTGGTCTGCAGGTCAGTTTGTTCTGTCTGATCTCTCAGGGAGTAGAAGTTGTTTTTACTTTGACTAAACTATTGTTGTCTGTGTGTTTTCAGACTCTCATCCAGCAGCGTCTCTCTCAGTGAGTCCTGGCAGAGTTCAACACTTCACCTCTGAGAATATCTCTTTGAGATGTGAAGGGAACTCTACTGAGTGGAGAGTAATGACATTTTCAGGACTCCTGAAGAACGTTTCTTGTTCTTCCTGGAGAAACATGACTGGGTCCTCATGTATTCTCAACATTTCCTGGTCTGATAGTGGAGTGTTCTGGTGTGAGTCTAAATCAGGAGAGTTCAGCAACGCTGTCAACATCACTGTACAGAGTGAGTTATCATTGTTTGTATTTTTATCACATTAAATATAATTGAGTGTGACTGAACATGATACAGTTACACTATACAGAGCCACTGCTAACCATTGCTTGTCTTTTTGTTACGTCTCTTAGGCAAATGTATGTTTATTTTAATTACAACAATGCCACATATGACGAATATTGATGTCCCGATTAGGGATGTCACGGTTACCGGTGTAGCGGTAAACCTCGGTTAAAATGTTGACAATAATAAATACCGTCATGTTTTTTTTTAAAAAAACATTATCTCGGTGGATAAACCGCGTTCGCAGTTTAGGCGCCGTGACCTAATTCAGCCCCCGTCCCATATGCTGAAGCTTTCGCACATGCGCACTTTGTAGTGTTTACAACCGAAACTTTTTCTAAGCTAAATCTAAAATGATGGTGGAAAGAGGAGAAAACAGCGCTGAGGGCATCTATCAGCCCTCAAAGAAGACAACGTCGGAAGTATGGGCATATTTTGGATATTTGAACAATTCCGAGGGACAGTTGTTTGCAGAACGTGCCAAAAAAAGTGTCTGCGAAAGACAACAACACGTGAAATCTCATCACACATCTGCGTGACCATCACCCACAACTCTACAGTCAAGGGAAGGAAGGTAAAACGTTACATCATGTATTTGAGGACTTTTATAAACTGTGTCGCGGGCGCTGGACACCCCATATTGAAATGACGCTACGGGGCTCACAGCGGGCAGATAATAGTTGATTGCTGTTGATGCTGCTTAAAGGCATACTCAGTAGCCAGGTAAACAATGTAGCTTTTAACGTTTTTTTTAAAGCCTCTTAACAACGTTCTAATATAGTATAGCCAGCGCCATAGAGAAACAGAGTTCGGACACTTCCATTGGCTCCAATAGAAAGAATGGAATGCGGAAGTAACGTCGGTCATGGAGCTCTCAATAGTTCCAAACAAAGCCCAGACGCCAATAGTTCCACCAGAGAGCGCTGTTCATTATCGCTGTTTCGGAGCTATTTTCTAATGTAAATTGATGAAATGACAACATTTTTGACACTGTGAAGCGTTAGCTGACTACTCTGTACCAAAATAAGTCAGTAGTGATTTTTCTTGTAGCCAGTTTTAGTAAATTAATCGTGTCAACCGGCTAGTAATCTGTTTAGCTGAAGCTAGCTTGTTGTTAGCGGCAGGTCTGTGTGTGTTATACTGGCCCCTTTCTGTCTCATTCAGCTTTGTAAATATCCAGAACTTTTTGAAATATTTATCTTTAGAGTTTGATAAATTGTTTGTTGATTTTCTGGATTTAAATAAGTTCTAATCAGACACAAACATGTACGTGTAAACTTTAGGCTCCAACTCAAAGGAAAGTTTTTAACTTGTTGCTGTCAGGTCTTTACCTCTTTTAAAATCGTTATTAAATTATCTCAACTACATAAGAAGCATCTAGCATTTAATGGGTTAGTGGTTGACTGGTTCATGTCCAGTTTAATTGTTACTTTGACCTATTGATCCTTTACAGACATACATTTCTGCATAATGGTGATATTATCCGTGAAGAAAAATGTGATTTTGAACATGAGTTAATTATGGATTGTTTTTCAGTTAAACCACATGAGGCTGACTTCAATGACCTGCTGAACCGTGCTACACACTCAGGATCAACTCAGTAACGTGTCATTTCTTCAAAGCAGAATGCTGAATACCAAAGCTGAATGTGCTTCTGTGATGATGATTGTTTTCTGAGTTCTCTGAAACTTTTCTCTGTCAGGAGGTCAGCAGGTGTGAAGGTCCACATCGAAGGAGCTGCTGTCAGTGATGAACCCTCTCTAGAACTCAAACATGTTTTAACATTGTATGAAATAAAATGTCTTGGTGCAGAAGTAATGACTAAGCAGTGTAAATAGTAGTCAAAGTATTTCTTTCTTAAAGCTTGTTTTATATGATGCTGTATAATAAAATGTTTGGTGTTTCTTTGCACAAATCATTACACATTTATTTTCTCATCCAATAAGGTTTTATCCAGAAACAGTTTTCTTTTATTAACATTTTAATCAGTTATTACTTTACAAAAATTGTTAGGCTATAAGCTGAACAGAGTTATAGATGCATGGAGTCACTTCACATGAAAAATAAACGTAAAATATGGAATCATGATGTCTTCTACAGGAGATAATAATCTTGGGTTGTCAGTTAAAACATCCACTGCCACATAAGTTTTCTCCAAGTCCTTTAAAATTTTAACATCAGAGCTCTTTAGCACAAGCACATTTATACTGTAGGATAAGATAAACAGTAGCATCTCAGGGCACGTCTCAGAGATTTGATATTAATAAAGGTGTTAAACAAGGCTGCCCAATCTCACCGTTACTTTTCATTATTGCGGCTGAAATGCTCTCAATTTTAATCAAAAAGTCAAATTTTGGTAAACTATCAATTTTAGGTGAAGAAATTGTTATCAGCCAACTGGCTGATGACACAACAATTTTTCTAAACAATCTTAAGGAAATTCCTAAAATCCTCAAAATTATCAATATTTTTTCTAAAGCATCAGGTCTTTATTTGAATGTTAATAAATGTGAGATTTTACCATTAAAGGAATGCTCACTGTTAACAACATGTAACATCCCAATAAAACCTGTAGTGAAATATTTAGGAATGCATATAACTAAGAATGCTACAGAACTGGAAAACCTGAACATCTGGAACAGACTTCTCAAGTGTAAGGCGTCCCTTAACAGCTGGTCACAGAGAATGCTTTCTCTTTTTGGTCGAATTTTCCTTACTAAGATGGAGAGCATTTCTAGGCTGATATATCCAGCATGCTCCTTTGAATTCTCCAAGGCAGCTATTAAAAAGATCAACCAAACAAACTTTGATTTCATTTGGAACAGGAAAGCACATTATATGAGGAAGGGTAACCTGGTTAAAACATTTGAAGAGGGAGGTCTGCAGGCGATTGATTTTGACTGTTTAAACGGCACACTTAAAATAAAATGGTTAAATAATTTTCTAAAAAATCAAAATAGCCTCTGGTTTTTGATCCCCAATCACATTTTTTCCAAATTTGGAGGAATAAAGGTCCTCTTGGCTGTGACTTTGACCTAAAAATGTTACACATAAAACTCTCCTCTTTCCATCAACAAGTGTTACTTTATTGGAAGTTACTTTACAAACATAATTTTAGCCCCCATGACACACCCCTGTGGAATTGTAGATATATTACTATGAAAAACAAATCATTTTTTATTAAGAACTGGAATGATAAGGGTATTTGGTCTGTGATGCATCTGTTAAATGATAGAGATAATCTAATGTCCTATAATGAATTTCACTTAAAATACGATCTGGTAGAAGACCCTAAGATTTTCCAGAACATATGTAGAGCTATTCCTCAAAATCTGGTTGTGAGTTCTTGCTCTTACTCTGAATATACTGATCATAATTTGTGTTTTCCTGAATTGTTGATAAATGGTCAAAATTTTACAAGTTCCAAATTCTCCAACTCTGTAATTAGGAAATTTCTTACTGACACTTTGTATCCTTTTCAAACAATTCCAAATCAGATATCTCTGTTATTCTCCACTAAAGAAAGATCTCAGATTAGGAGTAATTATATCAAACTCCCACTTCCTCCTAAAGCAAAGGAAATCAATTTTAAAATTATTTCAGGTATTTATCCCTCTGGTGAACTTCTCCAAAAACGATTTGGTTTTGAGTGTGATGGTTGTGCTTTTTGTGAGGCAGCTGTTGAAACAACAGAACATTTGTTTTATGACTGCATTTACAGTGAAGCCTTTTGGGATGATGTTCATTACTGGTTGTACTCCAGGCTTCCTCATCTGCCAGAACTCACTAAAAAGGACATTTTGTTTGGAATGTTATGGACCGATAAAAAATATGAATCTGTTTTAAATGTGATTACCATTCTTGGGAAATTCTTTATCCATAAATCTAAGTTTCTGAAATCAAAACCTTCCTTCTTTACATTTCACAAAGAATTCTGTCACTTTTTGCTGTCACTTCGTTACATGAAGGGGAAACAAGCACTAACTCTTTACAATTTAACAAATGACCTTAATCTTTCAAGTATACCCTAGTGTTTTTTTTTTGTTGTTGTTTTTTTTTTTTAGTCTTTTCTGTTTAATATAATTTTTTTATTTACTGTTTGTTTGTATTCCTTATAATTTATTGTTTGATGTTAAAATCTCTACTTGACTATTGTTTAATCTTGACTTTAGCTGACTGGTCTCAAGTTCTGAAAAATATTTATTGCTGAAGAATGTGAACTTTGGTTTACTCCTTTTGATGTTTCTTACATTCATTTTATCTGTACAATATGCTGAAGTCAATAAAGTTATTATTAAAAAAAAATAAAAATAAATAAACAGTAGCATCTTCATGCTAGCATGCAGAACGACAGAAAGAGCTCTTAATAGGTCTCATACTCTGGTTTTCTTTACTTGGTTAGAATAATAATAAACCACTTTAAACCTGCTGGTATAGATCAGTATATTGCAGAAACATTTTAATTTTTAAATATAATCTGTAGCCAAAATTTTCTACGATAAATGTTGTTTCTGCCGCTTCTTTAAAAAATCCTTTGATAAAATACATAATTGGGGGTAACTGATATACATTGTTGGTCAATATTTACTGAAAATAGCTCGAGAGATGAGAAAAATAATGGTTGTAGCAGCGTATCCTGCCTGAAACCGCTCTGACTGACTGACAGCGCTGAGCTGTTGGAACTATTGGAGGCTGCATGAACCACGTGACTGCCTGTCGGCGAGATCAAAGCGTGTCGTAAC
This sequence comes from Callopanchax toddi, assembly GCA_006937965.1. Taxonomy (NCBI): domain Eukaryota; kingdom Metazoa; phylum Chordata; class Actinopteri; order Cyprinodontiformes; family Nothobranchiidae; genus Callopanchax; species Callopanchax toddi. The sequence goes on along the minus strand of SSNR01000173.1, from coordinate 1,293,749 downwards.
TTTCTCTTTATACGGCTTTGAGTATAGCCATAAATATATTGTGGAGATTTAAAAAAACCCAAAAGAAATCAATAAAGTAGTTGTCCTGCAGTTCTCTATAAACGTCAGCCGACCTGGATTGGACAATCCAGCTGTCTGTCTGCCGTATTTCCTCACTGCTTGGATTGGCATTAATCCGCCCGGACACATTTTGGGGCAGAACATCCCGGAAGTGAAAGTAGAAGTAGGACAGAGAGCTGGCGGGTGATTCCATTTTAAGATAAAAATACGAGAGTCCCTCCCAAAAACACATTTTCAGCTAGCAGAAAACTAAAAACGTTTGGAGGTGAAAAGAGGAAAAGCTGGGGGAACGTTTCTGCGGCTGGTGTTAGACTCTGCTTTGTCACCTTTGCAAACCGTGGTCCCATGTCCGCGGAAGGCTGGCGTAAGGATTTTACCCGACGGGAGGGGTGAGTTCACCGAGACGTGTTTCTGTAAAATAGCTAGCGAGACCTCGTTTGTTTACCTGGCTACTGAGTACGGCTTTAATGAAGCATGTCAAAATAAGTTCACCAGAACTCCAGCTTAGCAGAAAATAACTGGTCATTTATTAACCATGCTGCGAGTAGCGGGAGTAGTACAGAGATAATACCACCTTGGCGTAACCTACGATGGGTAACCATAGCAACGAGGTTGTTTTTGTCAAGTACGGTGGCCCATGCTGTACGATAGGGTGTTGGTCAACTGATCTACAGTCGCCAATTCTGATTGATTATGAATTATTATGAATTTAACAATGATTACTGTCTGATGACATTTCTCCAAATCTGAAAAGCTGACTGGAACACAAGCTGAGGACAATATTTTCCTGATATAGAGGGTTTATTTAGTTGTCTAGTAGAACATATTCAACACCCTTTTAAAAAAACAGCGATAATAACGAAAACCGTGATAATTTGGGTCACAATAACCGTGAAGGTAAATTTTCACACCGTGACAACCCTAGTCCCGATCAGGTTTTTTATGCCCTCAAGTTCAAGTCATTTGAGTTTGAGCATTTACCAATACTGAGTCCCAATCCGATACTTCTACAATGTTGTTGTCATCAACTTAATATTTACCTCCAGACCACAGACAATACTCACACATTCTGCTTCAAGGCGTTTAACCAATAGCGTCTCTGCAACAAAGTGATGTCATGTCTCTGTGTGGAGTAAAGAGGTCTACGTAACCCTGTGCCACCTTAACTACAATCATGTGTGCACACCGAACCCCTGTGCCCAACGCACTTCTCCGAACCAGTGCCCTCGCGGCACCGATCACACATCCCATGAGCTGTCAAGCTTGAGGGGGTGATGAAGGAACACTCACACTGGGGAAGCTGCAGACTCTAGACACAGAACTGTCAAAGGCCCTCAACTGACGCAACAACCAGCTCCGCGGTCTGGAAGCCCCGAACCTCCATCCAGGGGGAGGGGGTGTGTCAGACTGCTGCAGCGCTAATGCCTAGAGCAATAAATGCACACTGCACCCCAGTCCCCTCTCTTATTGTGAGGATTTGTGTACCGAGCATCAGTGGCAAGTTCTCCCTTAAGAACCTCGATGAAAAAATAATGTGCACTCCTGACCATAGATGTGTTAAATAATGAGTCCTGATTGGGAGGTAACGTCTGATTTTGATCAAGCCTGAAATCACGTGATTGGGCCAAGTTTCCAATCACGTGATTGGATAGGGACATTCTTAGTTGCAACCCCCACCTACAATTATGAGATTTAATCTACCTTCATGGTCCAATTTTGGATTAGAAAATGAAAAATAATGGGACTTAGCATAATTCTTTATTAGCAAGAATTTTGTATTTTTTAAGGTCTACAGCTGCACATCCTCTGACTGTTTCACAGAAAAATTGGATGGTTTAATCCTGGAGAGTCCGCTCCATCCTGTGACTGAGGGAGATCCTGTTACTCTGAGCTGCAGACGGAGAGACCAAAAACGACCTCCTGATGTGTTTTTCTATCACAACAACAAACGTCTCCAACACGACGGCAGAGAGGAGCTGAAAATCTCTGCAGTGTCAAAGTCAGACGAAGGATTCTACAAGTGTGGACGTTCAGGAGAGGAGTCACCAGAGAGCTGGATGTCAGTTCAAGGTCAGCAGGGTTCAAACATTTATTTAGTGAATCATTTTGTTGTTTTAGAAACTTAGAGGAACAAAGTAAACACTGACAGGTAAATTCTTTAACTGAACATAAAACATGCTCTGCTGGTCTTAATTAATAAATAAAGTCACCTGCAAATTCTAGAATTGGACTGGAGCTCACTGATCAATTTCCAGCTTTATTATGCAAACCAGAATATTTTGACAGTGTAGCAGGGGCGTATTTAGAAGGGGCATGTCTAGAATGTTTTTCTTTGGGTGGCAGGCAAGGGGCAAAGACAGTAGAAGGGTGGCACACTAAAACAGTGTTTTTCAACCTTTTTTGAGCCAAGGTACATTTTTATTAAAAAAAGAAAAAAAAAGAAAGAAAATCACAACACACACCCACCAACTGGAAATGTTTATTATTTGTATTTTTTTTGGGAGGGTGGGTGGGGTCAATCCCTGTTATTAACATAACAAGAACTACTGAAACCTGTCAGAACGTCCCTCAGAAACCAAGACCTGAGTCACTAACCCAAGAACCACCAGACCAGATGAGCTCTAAGCTCTTTTTAACATTCATTGACAGATAAATGTGTTTTTACTGTTGATACTGTTTGATTTGTTGAATTTTAAGCTGTCAGACATGCTGAGAGACACATCACTAGCAAGCACCGCTGAGTTCACCAGCTTGTCAGCCAGGTGATCAGATAATGGTACATTCATCCTTCAGCCAACAAGAGGAGGAGTCACTGGAGAAAATAACCAACGGGCCGCTCTGACAGTCAAACAACAAACAGTTATACTGAGGTTTTTACGTCTACCTTTTTATTTTGCCGAATGCATCACGCACGATCAAAGCGAAATGATGTTGGCCCAGCCCAGTGTCAGTGGGCCCGCTGATCTACTGGTTTTATGGACCGGTCAGGTCAGAGTATGAATTTAAAAAGTCGGGACTGTCAGTTATAAACGCATGTCAGCCCACCAGAGAGCCAGTCCATGCCTGGTTGACGCAGAGCATGGCTGGTGCAATTTGCTTGGCCGCGCCCCTCAAGCCAAACTAAGTTCTGAACCACACACTTGATGCGGTCCAGTTCAAAGGGAGGGGTCATGATAGGTGCCATGCTTGTAGCGAGCCTGCGGTAGCTCCTCGGGGCATTCGACTGTCTCTCTGAACACACCCCCTTTCCCTGGACCGGGGACTGGGTCCTGGATTTGCTGTGCAGTTTGAGTCCGGACAGAACCGTATCTGGCCTGGAGTCCGCCATTTGGTGATGCCTGGCACAGATGCTGGACAACGGAATAATATTTGCAGATAATTAATTAGTTTTCAAACGTGTTTTTTAGACCAATGAGGTGAAATTAAATAATTTCCACGGCACACCTGATGATCTCTCACGTCACGGCACAACAGTGGTTAAAAACACTGCACTAAAATATCCATTTTATCTAAGTGCTCTGCAGTTTGGGATCGCAGTGAACCGTAAGCTAATAACAAATAACAAAATCATTTATTTACTGAAGTGAAATATATGGATCTGTTTAGCATGCAAGAACTATGCAGTAGATTCAAAATCTGGGATATCCAAAACACCAATACACATTTGAATACATCATAGTTGTGGAGTCTGTCATCATTTATTGTTCTCAAATGACTTTTTATCAGCTTAAGTGGAGGTCTGAGGCTGCTGCTTCTTCTACTACTTATTAATGGTGGCTGTAAAACAACAAAAGGCGCATTTCCACCACCTAGTGACATGGAGTGCGAACTGGAACTAGGTTTAAAAAAAGGGGGAAAAAACAATTTGATTTCCTTTAATATAAATTGCAGTCTGCAGTCTGAGGCTTGCTGGTTTTGAACCATTATTTTATGTGTGCTATGATACTTGACAGCTCTGGTGGCGGTGGCCATTCAGGGTGGCCAATCATATTTCAAGGGTAGGCGTCGCCACCCCTGTGGCAATGCCCCAGAGTAGTAGAGTCTTCATCAGAGATTTTAATTCTGATTAACTGTCATGAAGTTTAAATATAAATAATAATTAAATGAATTTTATTTACAGGATCTGAATCCAAACCTGTCAGGTCTCCACCTCCTGTTCTGCTGATCGTGGGACCAGTTATTGGACTCATTCTCATTATTCTCCTGCTCTTGTTGGGGTGGCGCTGTGGACGGTCCAAAGGTCAGATCTATTTTTACTGATCTGAGATCAGATGGATTATTTTAAACTGATCAAACACAGATACGTTCTGATGTTATGTCACAAACAGCAGCAGGGTGACTTGAATTAAAATACTAAACATTTTAAAATGTATTTACAGATTTCTGCTGCTTCAGGTCTGTAAACCACTTTGTATTTTTACTGACATCTGATATATTAGCTGTATATTAAAATGTGTTTATTTTACTGATGATGTTTTAGGTCCAAACCCTCAGAGAGCAGCAGTCAGCGCTCTAACACGCCTCATGGAGTCAACCAGACTGAAAGTCACATTTACAGCTCTCCTCTTCCTGGTCAGAAATGAAACTTATTTTTTCTAATTTATAAATCCTAATCATCTTAACATTTTATATGTTGTAACTTAGGAACTGTCTAATTTCCGACTAACATTAACTAAAACTCTAAAACAGCTAGACTAGAATATGACTTACTTGTCAATTCAATGTTATCAGATTTAGATAAAAGTGTTTTTGATTTTATATCTACAGTGTTTTCAATGAGACTTCACTGATTTTAAAGCTGTCAAAATCAAAAACAATCCAAAAATGAATTATAACAAACAAGAAATGGATAAAATATTTTTCATTAAATCATGCCATCCATGGTAAAGAGCAATTTAGAAACCACTCACTAGCATGTATTGTATTCACTGAAGGCCCATAATGAACCTACACTGATCCTATGAAGTTTTCTTGGTTTAAAAAATGTCCAAAGCGCAAAACAAACCAACAAAAAACAAAAACCTAAATTAATAATAAATCTGATCAATTAATTGTCTATTTTGTGTTTATTACTGTGTCTAAAACCCATGTAATCCACTGTTTTAATAACTGAAGATTATGCTTCTCTCTATAAGACAGTTGGATCCTCTATAATCACTGGAAATGGCAAAAATAAAAAATAAAAATCTACTGAAGAGTTTTAAAGGCATACTATAACTTTTTCAGCCAGTGTGCTAATATGACCCTTTTACAGGATTAATGAAAACTCACTCAGCCCCATCTGATGCTTGTGTCCAGAATACCGCGTTTGCAACTTCTGAGTCTCTGGTCTGGTCCTCTGAAGTCTCAAAGTCATGTATCTCACGAGGGTTAGGCTAACCCAATGCCCAATGTGGCTAGCTGTTATGCTAGCGCTGGATTGTTCATTGAACACAGCTGATTTCTTTGAATGAGTGATGAACTGCTCCAGCAGAAAGCAATGAAGACTGAGGAGACGTTTCAACAGTTAGATTTAAGTGTTGCTGAGCAAAGACAATGCTAACGTTCTTACAACAGTGATTTAAAACAGACACTAGGGGGTGCTGAAAACAAGAAAAACTGTATAGGACGCCTTTCAAATGCCACAGCTGAAATATTCAATGGTCTGATGTAAAGTAACTGAGATAAAATCCTGATTATTTGTGTTTCAGATGAATCCAGAGAGGTCACATACTCCCATCTTGAACTAAAATACCTTGGACAAAACAGTGAGTTCAAACACAAACAGCCTGAGGACAGAACTCAGAGGTTCTGAGCTTTAAGTCTGTTTTAACAGTGAGGTCTCATGGACCAGAGGAGGGCGCTGTTTACTCTGAGGTGAAAACAGGAAGTTCAGGTACAGTCAGGGTTTCCCCCCTTTGTGAAGAAGCAGCAGGTAAAATATTATCAAAATTTAAAGAAGGGTCAGTCCATACTTTATCAACAGTAATCTGGAAACTTTGTCAATTTCTTGTTTTTAAAAATTAAAGATACAGTTATAAAAGTTTTTGAGGTCAACAGTAAAAAACTTGTTTTTTGTTTCATTTTATGTACTGTATTTAGAGTTGATCAAATCAGTCAAAATGTAGAATTAAATCAGAAATATAACCCACCTGTTAGCTGAATTATTAATAAATAAAACAATATGTCATCCATAGGACCATTTAACCTGTTTTCCTTCATAAAAATGTTTTGCATATTATTGTTTCTCTGCTCAGAACAGAAACCAATATTTCGTTAGCTTTTTTCTTTACAGAACTCGCTTTACAGGATGTGTTCTGTTCAGGATTTCAAATGAAAACTCTTCATGTTATTGTTAATTTAATATTTGCCTGTAATTCTTTCTTCTAATTCGATTTGCCCTAAGACGACTAGTGTAGCTGTGCTGGTGGAGTCATATTTTGTGAGAGAACATTATGACTAGCTTATTATTACAGTTTTTACTTTATAATGTTTAAATTACAGCCCCCCCCCCCCAAAAGAAAAAATGTTTTAGTCTAATTAAAAACAAATAATAAAACCAACATGTGTTTGACCCAAATCCTCTCTCCATTCACAGGAAAGTGCAGTCCTGACGCAACAGATGCAGCAGTTTATTCAGAAATAGCTCTGGATACCAACGCTGCCAGGATTTTAAAAAATGGAATAAGAGAAAACAAGTAGAGAAACATCTGATTCCTGCAGGATAGTGACCCCGAGGATTAGAATGTATCCCCTCGGCTCTAAAGGAGGTAGAATTGAGAAAGAGGGAACATTTGATAACTCTTACCTCTGGAGTCTGAAAGACTTAGAAGTTTGTATCAGTTTTTTGTGTATAACTTTGTGTGGATCAGTGCTGTCCAACCCTGGTCCTCAAGGGTCACTATCCTGCAGGACTTTGAGGTTTCTCTTCTCCAAATCAACTCATTAGAAGCAGTGAGTGATCAGCAGACTTCTGTAGCACTTGATAACAAACTGAATCAGGTGTGTTGGAGCAGGGACACAACTAAAACCTGGAGGACCAGAATTAGGCATCACTGATGTAGACCTGTGTGAAACAACATGGATATTTAAAATCAATAACTGAGAGGAAGCTGCACCATTATCTAAGAAAACTGGGACATGTTTAGTCAAGCTAACACAGTTCTTGTTCTGTACTTTCTTATAGATGTTCTCGCCACCTAGTGGTCCATCTTGGGTATTTCAGTGTTCTTAGAATTGTTGATTTTTAAAATGTATATCTTTAATGTAGTATAGATGGGTCTGAAAATGTTCTTTTAATAGAAAATAGAAGCTTTTGATGTGTTGAACTTCTTTAAAAAGTGTTTATTATCTATATTTGCACATGTGATGTTCCAACATGCTGCAGCAGATAACCCTGCTACTTGTATAATCTGTTGGATCTGATGGTGTTGCTTTAAAGTTCTTTGCAGTTACTATAATCTATCCTGTGGCCTTCTATTGAGTCTGATGTATTTTTAAATTGATGACTTATGAAAAAAGCCTGTGTATTTTATAATGAGTTTGGCTGATTGATGTCATTTTAGTTTTTCTAAGCATTAATTTATATTCTGCAGACTGGACTGTTGTTGTTTTTTGTAAAAAAAAAAAAATTCCTAAATTTCTACAAATGTTGCTGCTCAATTTCAATGTAAAACAAAAAGTTTTAGTTTTTCAAAATTTGCATTGATGTCAGCTTTTTTACATAGTTTTGTGGAAAACTTTGGCTTTTTTATTTTTTGAGTAAGCTTTGTTGGCAACAGTAAACAAGCCACTAACCACCAGTTCTGTGCAGGCAAAGCTTGTCTGATGACATCATCACCGACAAAGTAAAAAGTTCCCATGGTTCCTCAGTCTGTGTTATTTTATTCTTACGGTGAACACATCTCCAGTCAGACAACTCAACTTTGTGAGGTCTTATCAAACAATATCCAGTCATCAGTCAAACAACTGATTCCTTCTACCAAGACAATTACAACCAGGACAACCTCTGAGAAATCCAGTATCTCCAGTTCCTTCAAACCAGTGGTGTGTTTTTGAAATACAAAATCCAGCTGTGTCCAGTCGCAGTCAGCTGTAGAACCAAAACTGACCTTGGTTTCAGGTCAACAGCTGGTTAAAGCAGACATCAAATTTGATATATTTAGGAACATTAATTGACCACAATGCATCAGGTGAAGGAGCATCAATCCCCAATGTTCCAGAGACACTTTCATCATGATCTCTGAGATGGAATTTCATCCAATGCTAAAAACAACTGTTGAAAAGCAGAATGCTGAATTACTAGTTGAACACTATGAGAGCAGAACTTTACAACAGAGGAAAGGTTAGGTAAAAGTATTGTCAAACATCTGTGTTTAATGAAGAGAAGAGGAGAAGAAGCTGAGTCCTCTTTCTATTAAAACTATGCTGCTATACAGAAGACTGAGACTGCATTGAACAAAGCATGGACCTGGAGTTTGAGCAGCAGCACAACAAAGTAAGGTAGTGGTACGGACCAAATTATTAGAATCATTCAATCTTATAAATTCACAAAAGTTCTTCCTGCTTTGGACACCTCACATTTACTTTTTGTCAATCTGGACCACCCTAAACCTTCTGGCTACTCCACAGCATTACAGCAATTAATCTGTTGTAACAACAACATTCCCATTATCTGATGTATCTTTCATCAGTATGCCCCTCGGTGGAAGTTTTACATTATATGTTATTTCTGAGACAAAAGATTCACTGTTTTCTTAAAATGATCTGTGTCCCCAAAACTTAAACCTTGTGGTGTTTGGGTCTGTGGGACCCATTTTCAGTATTTATCAGAAGAAAAGTTAAACAATTAATTTTTTTCCTAGCCTGAAATTCATTGGCTTTGGCTTATTTTCTGTGAACAACATAAATCAGAATACATTTTTAATGACCGCACACTGTAACCCCCTCCTACGCATTTACATTACATACAAGGTGTTCGGGTCCACTGGACCCGGGATAAATAAAATGTGGAAAGTCTAGGTCCTGTGTACTTACACTCTGTCTTCCTTCTTTCTGATGCTGCTGATAGTGTTTTCTGCCCCTCCCGCACAAAGTTGCAACATTATTAAAAATTCAACTACCACCACCGTCTGCTCTTACACTCCTGCACATTTTACCATCTGTCTTGCAGGAACCAAATTTAATTTTCTCACACCCTGTCCCATCTGCAAATTAGGTGCATAAAACTATAAATACATGCCAGTATGGTTTCTTATCACAGCTGATCAAGATGAACAATAGATTAGTTGCTGAAAAGACCTTGCAATTGAATTTGGAAGAGAGAAATGCTTCTGATGATGATGTTGAGGAAAATGTTTCAGAATGTGAGAATCACATTTCTGAAAATTCAGAGTCTGACAGTGACTGAAGAAGAGGATGAGGTTGAGTATAATTTAGTACCAAAATAGAGAAGGGCTGCCCATCAGCAGCCAGCTCTGGGACCAGAACAAGTCCACCAGATAGCAAGTAAAGAAATATGGATGTCAAAAAATGTGAAATTGAAATGTCTTCTTGCCCAATAAATGAGCCTCCACACAGAGCTGCTAATGTGAAAAGGATGCAACCAGGGCAAACTGCTGGCAGTTATTCATGTGCAGGACATCAAGTCTTCATTTGAGCTGTTCATCCTCCATCCAGAATATTCTGGATTGCAGTAATCTAGAAGGAAGGCGTGTTTTTGGAGACAGGTGGAAGAAGATGGACCAAATCAATTTACATGCCTACTTTAGGGTTCTTATTCTTGCTGGAATTTTCAGGCCCAAAGGGAAATCCACAGAATCCCTGTGGGATGCAGAAACCGGTGGATAACTTTTCTGTGGATCAATGTCTCTGGAAAACGTCCACAAAAATTCCAGTATTATCTGTATCAATAACCAAGACAACAGACCAGCTCCACAGCAGAGAGACAAGCTAGCAGCCATCAGGACAGTAGGCGCACCGCCTCCCCGTTGTACAACCCTGGGCCTAATGTCACCATAGATGAGCAGCTGATGCCATTTAGAGGCTGCTGCCCCTTTAGCAGTAATATAATATCAAAACCTGCAAAATATGGTATGAAGATCTGGGGTTAGTTATGTCACTTCCTCATACGCTTTGAACTTACAAGTAAAAAAAAAAAAAGAGTAGCACATTAATTAATGAATGTGCTCTAACAAAGGTAAAGGGCAAATATTAACCATGTTTGCTGTTGATACGGTTTGTAATTGGGATGAAGTAAACATCTGTTGAGTAATTTACCATAAAATGATTTGATAGTGTTGATTTGGAATGCCAAAACTCTATCAGGTCCACCAGACCCATGAACACTGGCTGAGTGACAAAAATACAAACACCACACAAGGGTTCAAGCAGCGTTGGTTTTAAACACATTGCCATGGTGATGCATCACAGTATAACATAAACCAATTTCACAACATTAAATTCACTCAAAAGCTTCAGCATTTACTGAAATGTTCTTTGTTACAGAAAAGTCAAATAACTGACGCAGCTATAAGTTAAGCAACAAGATGACCTGAAACAGGAGAATGGAGGCCCTGCAAGGGTTTAAAAGGATTCATCTTCACACCTTTACATTTTTGTTTTGACACATTTTCATTTTACCTCTGACATAGAGCATGTATAGTCACTGGACCAGGAGGTGTCACAGTGACAGAGACAAACAATGAGGTGAGAGTTTAAAACAGAACATCTCACATCGAGATCAGGCTGAGTTCCTGCTTCTTGTCTCATTTGAGACGCTGCAGGTACGACTTGCTTCTCTATAGGAATATTTCTTCAATTTGAATAACAAGTCATCTGGACGTCAGGATGAGGCTCACATCACTGTGTGTGTTACTGGGTAAGAACATCACTTTTGGGTCTGAATGATGAAGATCAATGTAAATCTTTAATCCTAGACATTGAATCTGGGATATTTGTTCAGTTTATAATCAAATAAAAAGGTATTTTATGTTTATTTTCATTGCTGTATTTATTTCTTTAACTAAGAGTGGAATTAATATATATTTTAAACCAGTCTTTTGATAAAACAGCTTTACAATTGTTAAATATCTGTTGTGTACGTGTCTGTTGTGGATTATTTTGTTCATGGTGCCTGACGCCAGTTGATAAACCTAATAAAAACTACTAAGGTGGAGTCACAAAAAATATTCAGTCCACAAAAAAAAAAAATATGTAACAGGTTTTTGATGCAATGATCATTTAAATATATATTTTACAACTGTATAGTTATGGGCTGTTTTTTATCTGTTCTTAGGGAAGTTTTGAAGCGTTTTGTACAAATTATGCAAGAGTCTGAGTTTTTTTAAAGCGAGAAGTGAGGATGTACTGAGCTCCACAGAGGACATAGGGAAAAAAATATTTAGTGAGATCCTGAGTTTGTTTTGCAAGATCCTGCAAAGGTTTCTGAAGTACAGTACTTCCAGGTTGATCGTGAGACCTTGGAAACAACTGCAGATATGAAGGACACACAGCTACACAGGAGTGGGAGAGATTTATAGACTTTTATTTCAAGCTTGGTCTAAACCAGGGGTCATCAACTAAAAACCTGGAAGGGCCACATACATTTTATATAGGTGTTTTCGCAGGCCAGGGGGTGGGGGGTGCAGAGCTGTCAGTGCTCAAAGTAAAAAAGCACAGAACATGACTTTAAAGGCAGAGAGCTGATGGTGTTTAAACTGTACAGACAGAATGTTAGGGTTGGAATGTACAAGATGTTAAAATAAAGATACTGTGTTTTACTAAAACTCCTCTAAAGTAGTGGATTGTTTTGATTGTGCTCTGCTCAACACAATGACTCCTAAATTGAACTTCTTAAATAGAACCAGTGTACTTCAGAAACCTTTGCAGGATCTTGCAAAACAAACTCAGGATCTCGCAAAAATCTCAAAACAATTTTTTTCCCCTGTGTCCCCAGAGGGGCTCCGTAAAGATGAGCTCATCAGACTAAAAAAGAATAGGTTGAAATGTCCTCATCACATGCTGATAAGAGGAAATATTTGCAAAGAATAAAAAATAAAACATTTTTAAACAATAACAGAATTAATTATGATAAAATCTAAAGTTTCCATCTTTATTTCAGAGCTGAACACACTCCTCTACTGTGGACACGCTCAAGGTAAATATTTATTCATCATCTGAGGACGAGTTGTCAGAATCAGCTTTATTTGTCATTGAACCAGCGTCCTGGTACAACAAGATGTGTTAAGTACAACCTGACCAAGATTAGACACACAGAACATGTAGATCACATTAGGCAGACCGTGGACACCGCCCAGGGGCACACCCTTTTGATGCAGAGGGGGATAGATGGCCAACAAGAGAGCTGGATATCAGTTCAAGGTCAGCAGGGTTCAAACATTTCATGATTTATTTAGTGAATCATTTTGTTTCTTCATAGGAATTAAATGTGATGTTTATATGATGGAGATTTTTGTCTGTGTTCAAGCTTAAAATCACATTGTTCCTGAAACAGAGAATGATGTAATCTAATCTGCATCTAAATATTTTTTTCTTTTTATTATTAATAACATTTAATATTTACAGTGTCCGAGTCCAGTCCTGTCAGGTCTTCACCTCCTGTCCTGCTGATCGTTATACCAGTGATTGGACTCTTTCTCATTACTGTACTCATTACTCTATTGTTGTGGTGCTGCAGATGGTCCACAGGTCAGATCTTTTTCTTCTGATCCTGGATCAGATTACATTATGATATTATGACAAACAAACAGCAAGATTGTTTAATTATTGTAATAAATGTTATTTTTCCACAGATTCACAGTGCAACATGTGGTTCAACAGGTTGGCCTATTGATAAATTCTCTCCTTTAATTTGAAATCTGCTTAATCACTACTGTTTACATGTAAATGTGTTTTATTATGTTTCAGGTCGACTCAGGCAGAGAGCAGCAGTCAGAACTCAAACACAGACCATGGAGTCGGCCATATTTACAGCAATCTGCTACACGGTCTGTTCACAAATGATTTATTACAATCCTAATCAGTTTTGGTATTTTATAAACTCTTTGTATTTTTTATTATTATTATTATTGGTGAGTCAGGTTTTCAGATGAAGTTTTGTTTTCACATCAAAATCCAAAAAAAGCAAACCAGACTAGAACTTTTTTCTGTAACAAACACAAACATGGATGAAGCTAAAGTTCTGTGCAGAATTAAAACATTATTATGATTATTTTAAGATTTAACACAGCAATACAACTATAACTACTTGAGGTTGGACTGACGGATAATTAAATAAATTTTAAAAATCATTATTTGAAAACATAAACTAACAAATATACAAACTAACTCTTGATTTCTCTCTTTTTTATAGGTGATGTTTTTCTCTATGAGTCAATCCAACCTTCTGAAGCAGCTGGAAATGGTAAACCTCTATTTTAGCTGAACTTAAACTGTCCTAAACTATTCCATCATTGTGGTTTTTATAATTTTTATATTTTTTCTATCAATGCAGGTCAATACAAATATCTGATTTGCCTGTTTCAGGGCAAATTATTTGACCTGCAAGGCTGCATGGTGGCACAGCTGTTAACACTGTTGCCTCTGCAGCAAGTATCAAGGCCACCTTAATACACAGGGTTACCTGGGCTGAAGCCCAGGGGCATTTGACGCAGGAGGCTTTCATTTCTGTTGATTATCTTATTTGCTCCTCTGTGGCTGCTGATTGATCCAAATTACAGTGACTCACATGAGCTCTAAGGCCCATTGGACTATGAGCTCACAATCAGTGGATTGATGATTTTGGGGCGTTTTCTTCTACAAATAAGGAAGCTTAAAAAACGTTGGGAAAGAAATTTGAGAGCGGGGACCGGAAAAGAAAAGCACTTTGTGAGAAAGAGTTTTGTAATAAAGAGTTAATCCACTAAGCTGACAAAATTATTCAAATTGGTTAATAAAAAGGAGGCAGCGTAGAAGACCTGCTACTGAGGAAACATCATCAGTGAACAAGTTTATCATTTCTGAGCAAAAATTAGACCAAAGCCGTGTCAAACCAAAGATGTCAACTTTACTGCATCCCAACGACAGTTTTAACAACTGAAGCAATTTTACCTCAAAAAGCCATTTTAACCATAAACTTAGTCAGCGTTTTTTATATAAAATATTTGGAGAGAGCAAAGAGTGTGAGATTTGTGATTTTACAACTGATCTAGTGACCACTGGCTGGCATTGGCCATGTCGCTATCCATGGTGCTGAATGGAGTGGACTGTGTGTATGTGACTGTTAATCAGGCAAAGTGGAGTGGGAGGAGGTGTTTTAGGGGTTGGGGGGTGAGGGGGGGGGTGCTACAGAGCTTTGTCACCCTGGGGTTTATCAGTGGTTAAAGGTGGCTCTGTCAAGAAGGTTACAGGTTTGATTCCCAGCTGCAGCCTCTCTGCATAGAGTCAGCATGTTCTCTCCATGCATGGGATCCCTCCAGGTTCCTCTCACAGACCAATAACATGCATGTCAGGTTGATTAGTGAGTAAATTGTCTCTAGGTGTGAGTGAGAGTGTGACTGGTTGTAAGTCTTGTTGTCTCTATGTGTCTCTGATATGGACTGATGACCTGTCCAGGGTGTCCCCCACCTCTCACCCAGTGACTGCTGGAGATAGACCCCAGCTCCCCATGACCCTCACTGGATGAAGCAGTTCAGGAAATGGATGGATGGATATTTTGACAGGCAAATGTAAAGAAAGCACATTTGTATCAATAATGGATGCATGGATTGTTCTTCCAATAAGTCAAACTTGTTATACTCCTGTACTTTCCCCATCCTTTCACTTCAATGTCTGCTGTGACTAGGCCTATTAGATTACATATCAAAGATGAAGCACCATTTAGTTAAAAGTGTGTTGTTTATTTTGTATATTTAGATTCACATAAGACCTTAACCCTGTCTTTTTTTAATTAATGTAGCTGATTCTTCTTTCTATGAGACCATGAACCCATTTGAAGCTACTGGAAATAGTAACATATACGGTACGTAGATTTTAAATGAACCATCTCAGGGAACTGATCACAGGGTTGCTGATATAAAATCCTGACATATCTCAAATGTAGATAAATCCACAAATCCTAAACTCCTGCTCAATGAAGTAAAACACTTTGAAAAAGAAAAGTAACTCCAGCATATGTTAATTCTTTTTGTTGATTTTTGTTATGGTCTGAACAGGGAGGCCTCGTGAACCAGAGGAAGATGCTGTTTACTGTAATGTGGAGAGAAAGACTGAAGGTAGTCAGTTCTAACAGTTTGTGTCATTACCGTCTGATTTAAAGCATCCACTGGTTCTAACCTAGACCGACACCATTGTGTAATAACACGTCTCCTATAGGGAAATCTGTCTTAAGATGCTTTATTTGTTTTCCTTGTTCCAGAACTCAAAGGCTAAAATCTTCCATGAGAGTGAAGTAAAAGACAACAAGGTATATAATATCTGCTCAGATATTATATAAGATGTTTGACTGTTTTTTAATTGTTGACTTTTTATATTGTATTTGACATATTGTGCATAATTATTTTACATTTACAGCTATAAACAAAAAAATACTAATACTTTGTTTGCACATAGGCAGAAGAATGAGTCTCTTGTCACAGTGCTTTTTATTGATGACATAAAGGATAAAGATCTGACACAAATCCTCTCTTTTAACAGGAAGGTGAAGTCCTGCAGCAACAGACGCAGCAGTTTATTCTGAGGTCTCTGGATAAGAATGCTGCATGCTGGGATGTTTCATAACTCTTATCACAGGCTATTAACTTTGACCCTATCAATAAAGTTTGGTTATATTTGACTATGCTTTTTACTAAATAAATCACAAGCTAAAAGCATTAAATTCAGTATCAGAACGATTTGCTGTAATGTCAACTTTTACCATTTAAATGAGGAAACTTCTTTATATCAGTTTACAGCTTTGTAAATAACTATTGTAAACAACATCTATTCTATTTACATCTAGATGGATTGTACTTCTTTTTTTTAAATAATGTTTCTTGATGATTTTATGCTTCATATTTTTAGTTAAAGCTGTTATCTTTATTAATTGCTTTAACATGCTGTATGCCATATTTGCAAAATGCAACAAATCCAATGCTTAATTAGAGCATCATTTTATTTTATTAGAAGATAAAACGTGAATTCATTTTTTTATGACTAAACTTTTTGTACTTCTAATTAAACAAAAACCAATTAGAGAGAAAGCAGAACTGTCTCTCTTCTTATGGTTTCACTGTGCCTTGAAGCCAGGTATTCCTGTACACGAGGTCTGAACTGGTTCTCTATAGAAATGAGTCTTTAGATTTAATTATCACTTAACCTACTTCTTCTGGTGTCACAGCTGACTGAATACACACATTATTGAGAGCTCCCCCTAATGGTCAGTGCAATTCATTTAGAGTAGGCCCCAAGGATCTCTTTTTATTACAGTGATTTAACAAACATCCTTTAAAAACCATCATATTTAGATGTTATAAGTACGACACTTATATTTTTACTGTGAAAAAAACGTTTTGAATAAATGCAGGAACATCATTTTATTAAGGCTATTAATTATTAAGTAGTGGGGCTCCAATAAATCCTGAAAATAACCAGTATTGTGTCTTGAAGTGAGCAGTCTGAGAAACCTGTGAAGAACCCACAAAGTCAAGGACCCAAGTCTGAAAGTAAAGCCACCCATGTGGAAGAGTCAGAGGACAGTTTTGGTTTTACAGTAATGTCTGGGCATGCGTGCGTGCATGAGTGTGTACGTGTGTGTGTGTGCAATGGAAAGTTCTTTGTAAAGCCTTTTAGTGGACCTCGTTCTTTAACCAAGTTTCTAGGCAAATGTTAAGTGAGTGGGTGAGCCCTCAGTGGTGGAAAGTGTGCATTTAAAAGACCTTGATAATTTCGTAATATTAGATCATGTTTCCCACCTGCCTATCTTTTTAAAATCTAACCTCAAATTTGTTTTACTCAGAATGGAAGGAAAACATGAATATCTGAGCACCATGTCTGCAGACAGAGTGGTTAGAACACCTACAAACTTCTCCAACTCAACCTCACAGATGCTAGAGTAGCCTTGGTTCTCATGATGAGATCATATTCACTAACCTTACTGAGATTACATTAAATGAGTGCAAGGATTTATTTTCTGATCATTGACATGTTCTCAAAGGGGTGTTGGCAGCATCTTATCCTCCTTCCTCTGAGGGAGTCCTCTGCCTCAGGAGCGGTGGTCAGCTGTGGCTGCCTGGTTCTCCAGGTGGTTCCAGGTGGAGGTGGGGTCTCAGCCCTGCCTCCTCTGGTCGCCCCGTGTCGGTGCGTTGGCTGCTGCTGTTGACCTGCTGCTGCCGGTGCAGAGGGCTCCTCTGATGGCGTTTCCTTAGAACCTGCTCATCTGTACTCAGCCCAATGTCCTTTGTGTGTGTGTGTGTGTGAGTGTGTGTGTGTGTGTGTGTGTGTGTGTGTGTGTGTGTGTGTGTGTGTGTGTGTGTGTGTATACGTATGTGTGCTTTTTATGGGGGAGGGATGGGAATGTGGTTTATGTGGGATCATTTTAACTTGTTAAGCACCTTGAGTTACAGTTTTTTCTGTATGAAAGGCACTTTATAAATAAAGATTATTATTATTATTATCACTGCAAAAAATGTGTAACAGACACACTTCAGTAAAAGATTAAACAGTTTCTACTCAATTACAGGCAGTCAGACAGACACAAGCATAGAATGAATACAGGTCTTTGTTACTAGACATGAACATGGAAACCTGTAAGGGCTGTACAGTTGACTAAAATAATAAAAAGTTCTATGGCAAAGATTGCTACTATCCAATCAGTGATGTCTTATTTTGTGTCTTATCTTATAGTTCCAATATTTTTTGATCATGCACCCAACTTTCCAAATTATATTAAGGTTAATGAGTTTTTTTAGAGCACCCAGTGATCTTCTTACATCAAACGAGCTCATATGTTTCTGCTGTGGACAGGAAACAGAAGCAGCTGCTGTCTACAAACAGCTGCGGTCAAAGCTGCTGCAGCAGGTTTGAACCCTAAGGAAACAGAGAGGATGTACTCAGAAGAGGTGGTGAATCTTAAAGAGGCCAGATGCTTTAGATGTAACATTTCCTTCCTCAACACTTAAAGCATATAAACCTTTCTGATCAGCTGTGCAGCAGGTCTGGATGTGAGGATGAGGCACACCCTGCTCTGCATGCTGGGATTGCTCTGTAAGGTCTTTGAAGATTAAATCATACATTTCTAAACTGTAAAGTGTGTAGCTGGTTGGTCTGTCAGCTGGTGTATTTAATTTGAACTGCATTATTAAGGTTATTACATAAATATTAGATTTTTTTTTTCTTTTTAATAAATGTTTTATTTTTCAAGTCTCAAATCTCAGAAATGTTCGTTTTTCATGATTTATTTTGATCAGCTCTGATCAGGTTTTCCTCCTTGCTGTGTAGCTGCTAAAGCAATGTTCCGCGAAAACCCTGAAGGTAAGAAAATCTTCAATTTCTGTTTGGTTAGATTCTGTGTTTATATTTTGTGTAATAAATCTATCAATGCAAATGTAGAAAAACTTTTCTGAACAAATTCTGTAATTAAACCAGACGTTTTCAATGAGCCACCAACTGTAAAGTCATGCTTTAAAAATGAACAAAATAATCTTAACTTTTTACTCATAACAATAGAAATAGGGCGACATAGTATTTTTGATATTTTATATATTTCATATTATTTGGGCAATCAAAATGTTTTGTCTAAATTTTTATAATTTAAATAAATATTTTGAATCAAATTTTAAATGCTGAGATATAAAAATAAGTGTGTCCGTTTTAAATTACTCTGCTAAACAATAATAACCTACCAAAGTAAAAGAGTTTCTTTGAAAGTGTGTCTGATGACCAGGACTCATTTATCATGTCATCATTTCATAAGGGATCCATGGTTTAACAAATTCACACACTCTCACCATAAATCAGGAGATCATTTCATCCTGCTTCTATTTAGGAATAATCCATAATATGGCAATGTGAATTTGATTGGTAGCTGAAAATTTAGTTTAAATAAAATGTTTTTATATTTAGATTCTAACATTTACTTTAAATCAGTGCCCCTCAGTGTTCAGTCTTGAGAGAAAATCTTCATAATACTAGTTTCATACACAACATTATTGACTATCTATAGATGTAAAAGCTCATTCTAAAGTTAAAAGAGCAACAATATAGAATAAAATATTAACAATATGTTTATATTTGAACGCCTGCTTTTATAGAAGTGGTTAAACCTGATTATGATCATGTATTTAGCTGTATTTGATTGGTAGAAATGTTAAATTTATTTTAAAATAGAAGCAGGAAGAGAGGATTTAGTTTTTTACATTTATAAAAAACATTTTTGTTTTGTTTTTGTTTACTAAATAACATGTCTGTTGTGTGCTCTTCTACACTTAGTTAGATTAGCATCATCTTAACACATGATGGAAACTAACTGACTCTTGTTGAGTGCTAATGCACAAAACCTGTACATTGCAAGAGAGTGGAGATTTACCATGACTTCCCCCACAGATGAACCTCAGTCTGTCCTCTCAGTGTCTCCATCATGGCCTGGTCGTGGAGCCTCAGTGACTCTGAGCTGTGAGGATGAGCCTCCGTCTGCTGGATGGTTCATCTGGTATAAAGCAGTTCCTGACCTATCAGACAGCAATGGCTCCTACAGGTATGAGCAGCTGCCTGGTGGCTCCAGGACTGGACAGAACTCCTTCAAGGTTCATGAACAGAAACACACAGCAGGATTTGTGTGCAGATCAGGAAGAGGAGATCCAGAGTTCAGTGAGCCAGGTTTTATCTGGTCTGCAGGTCGGGTGTTTTTCTTTGATTTTGATTCAATTAATTTTGTCTGCAACCTCCAAAACCTTTACAACCATCACAAAACAAAACATTTACATATGTGATTAGTTTAATAATGCTTATTTCTATTTTTATTCTTTTTCCACAGATGTTGATTCATCAGCTTTTCTCACAGTGAGTCCGGACAGAGCTCAATATTTTAATTACGATCAAGTTGTTTTGACCTGTGGAGGAAACTCGACTTCGTGGAGAGTGAGGAGGTTTTCAGAGACAGGCTGCCTGTCAGACTGCTCCCACTGGGGGGAAAATGATGGATCATCTTGTACTATTAACAGTGTCTGGTATGATGGTGGAGTGTACTGGTGTGAGTCTGAATCAGGAGAGTTCAGCAATGCTGTCAACATCACTGTACAGTGTATGTTCACATCCTTTTTCTCTTTCCTTATTTATAGTTAAGTATTTTGTAAAGTTAAGGGTATCTGCATAAACAGATACAGGTTAGATGTTCATCCTGTGACTCCTAGTCTCCTAAAGTAGGTCCAAAGCAAGTCTAACGGCATCGTCAAGATCAGAACAACAATGCCCTCTATAGGTCAAATGATGAAATAGCATTTTAAATTAAAGAAATGTAAAATACACTCTCACAAAGGGGCTCATTGCTCATATGAAGCATTGTAAGAAAAACCTGCCCAGCTTTATGTTAATTCCTGTTATAGCAAACAACACCCAGCACCAAGGCCTGCAATGGTTTTGATCAATGTTGAAGGTTAGACTGCAGATGGAATAATGCATCAAACGCTTTGCCTTTCAGTCCTGCTTCTCTTGTTTTAGTTATATGGTGACAAACACAGGTGACCCTGGCACATACTCCCATCCCCTGTCCCACACACAGTCCCCAAGAGATACAGCTGTTGTCCTTTCAAGTCCAGAACTGGACGGTGAAACTTTCATGGTAGTTTTAAGAACTGCAAGGGAAAATATCTGGTTCACCTTTCCACAATCTGTGTAAACACCACGCTGCTCCATCTACATCTAAGATTTAACAATTGGTCTCCTTTTCAACATGGTAGAACAAGCAATCCCAGGAAAACTGATGTGACCCACCCAGAATCAGAGCAAACTCTACAGTTTCCCATTTCAACATTTGGGACGATCAATTCACAGGCATTGTACTGACCTGACATTAAAGGTGTACCAACTGCAATCCACTATATCCAAAACCTTCAGCATCTCCTAGAGAGCATGTCCCATTCCCAGTGCTGTGCTCCTGACCTAGTTGACCCTTTCCATAGTGGACATAGTGGCCAGCAGTGGTCTTTCCACTGCTTAACAAAACTATCCAATCAAACCGAGCACAGGCTGAATTGGACCTTGATTATTTTTTCCAGTTTGTCAAATGTATGAGAAGTTTAACTACTTTAGATCTCTTTCCTAGTATGTAGAACTAACATGTAATTCCATAGATTTTTGACTGAAACTTAATTTTCTCTGGCTGTTTCACAGATGACTTTTTTGGTATTATCCTGGAGAGTCCGCTCCATCCTGTGACTGAGGGGGATCCTGTTACTCTGAGCTGCAGACAGAGGACACAAAAACTACTTTCTGGTGTGTTTTTTTACCACAATGACCAACTTCTCCAAAACGACAGCAGATGGGAGCTGAATATCTCTGCAGTGTCAAAGTCAGACGAAGGATTCTACAAGTGTAAACATTCAGGAATGGAGTCACCAGAGAGCTGGATGTCAGTTAAAGGTGAGAAGAATTAAACACTCTAGACAGGTTAAATGGACCTTTCAGGGTCAACAGAGACACTCAAGACAAACCACCATGTACGAGCACACACACACTCTAACAGCTAGTTAGGTTTATATTCTTAGCTTGTGGGAGGAAGCTGGAGTTCCTGGAGAAAATCTGAACTTAAACCCAGACCCTAGATGAACCTGAGACATTCATGCTATCCATGTCACTAACATGCAGCACAGGATGAACATGTTTTTTGCTTTAATTGTGATAAGGTAGATGATAAACAACATTTATTAATTTCTATGTTTATTTACAGTGTCTGTGTCCAGTCCTAGCAGCTGCTCATTTCCTGTGCTGCTGGTCGTTGGACTCGTTGTTCGAATCTTTCTCATTATTATACTACTCTTGTTGTGGCACAGGAAGTACGAAGGTGAGACCTACTTTCTGATCTATTATAGGTTCGGTTGATGCTCATTTAACCAAATGCTTGATGGTTTTTTTTTTAGGTCAGAGATAAAACAATGCACAAGAAGAAGAATGAAAACCAAGTAGAGGTTTTTTGCAACTAAAGAAGAAAAACAACATTATGGACCATTATGCTCACTTTTTTGCTATATGTTGGTTTTTGGATTGTTTAACATTTACAAGTGCGACTTTTTCTCTTTAGAGAAGGTTTAGAGTTTTTTAAACAAAATAAATGTTTCTGTCCCTGTATTTTGTCAGTTGTCTGTTTTGTAAAGCTAAACCAAAAATGCAGGACGGTCCTGAAATCAGTCGGTCAAGTAAAGTCATCGGTCCGTCCATCCGTCTGTCCGTCCACCCACTAGTCATTAACTTATCACTCATGTGACTTATCCACTTATGGACTAGTGTCACTAATTAGCATCAAACCACTTCTGGTCTTTATGTATCCAGATAGAGTATCAGAATTGGTACTTTTATCAAAAATCTGCTATAGCCAGTTCCATGTCTGCTGCCCCCTGGTGGTGGTCATCATGCATAAACATAACAAAATGTGGTTGGTACAGTAGCTCTCAGCTTGAAAGGCACTAAAAAAAGCTGAAAGTATGAAAGTGAAATAAAACACCCATCTCATTCTGAGAAGCCATGCACACAATAATAAAAACCATAAGGCATATAAAAGTAGAATACAATATGATTTAAAATTATATAAATATTAAAACAATGGTTGTTGCATTTATTGATATTTTGATTGTACGAAATGGTATCTTGGTCGATAATAATAATTCACTTCTTGTTATTGCACAGGAAGGATTCAGTGTAAACAGGAACAATAGCAGCATGAACACAACAGAGTCAGAGTAAACTACAACTGACCCATCAGGGTAAAAGTCTCGTAGTCTTTGAGGGTCAGTGAGTGAGAGCGTGGGCATCTGCAGGGTCACAGAGGTGGTGGGGAGGAGTTCTCTTCACAGCTCATGGGAGGAAGCTGACTCTGAAGCAGTTGAGGGGGTGTCTGCAGGGGGAAGAAAGGAGGGGGGTTGTCAGATGGCGTTCACAGCTCTAAGGAAGAAGCTGTCCCTCAGCCTGGTGGTTGTGGCCTTGATATTCCTGCACCGTTTCCTGGATGGCAGCGACATAAACAGTTCATGACCTGGGTGGGAGGGATCAGCAGCAATACGACGGGACTTCCTTTGCAGTCCACTGGGCAGTTTTCACCACTGGCCAGGTCTTTTTTGTTCTGGACTGCACAGTGGTTAAAAAAAAGGTCTTTATTGCTGTTGTATTTGTATATAATTACATAATTTAAAAATGAACAATACATAGTTGTTATAATATAAATTGTTTAGTTTTAAGAACTAGATATTTAAATTATCATTATTTCAGGAAGCTGTGTTCAAAAGATAAAGAAATAGAGAAATGTATTTTTGCAGGTAGTTGAGAAATCCCTTGAGGGACAGCAAACACTTAGTAGTCGGCCACAAAAGTGGACATTTGCTGTGACTTGATAGTTTCTTAATACAGAATATGAACAAAAATATGTAAAAAAAAAAACATTTTTTATTTATTTTAAATTGAAACAACTGCTGTGTTTGATAGTTGAGTCTGCGCTCATCTTTTTAAACATCATCATCATTAACTGATGCAGAGTGCTGTCATACAAGATAAAGCAGCTACAGAGGTATCAAGTTATTGACTCATCACCACTTCTGCTTTATGTCTTCCTTTTTAAGCATGTTCATTCACTTCCTGTGGGCGAGGCTTTAACCAAACATAAAACCAGAGTTTCTTCATAATGTGAAAATACTTCAATGGAGTAATAGTACTTAGAGTACTGAGGGTCAGATCTGCCATTTAACAAGTTCATTTGTTTGAACGAAGATTTTTTTTGTTGGCTGGGAGTTCATGGATCACCAAGTCTGCTGTGCAGAGATATAGTAAGTAAATAAATATTTATTTTATTGGGGGGGTTTTGTAGTCTAGTAATACTTCTCAGGAAGTTAGAAGTAAAATTTACTGTTAATTAAACGTTGATTTGACCTCAGAAACGTAGTTGTTTGACCTGATTTGCATATATTTGAAACCTGTTCAACAACACTGGATTTAAAAATAGCTTCAAATTTCATTCACTTAGTAAACTGAGAAGTCAAACAGAAGACGAACACCCCACTGGGATGTTTAACTTTGTACTTTTCACTCCATTATTCTCATTTTAAAAGCTCTTAACTGTAAATGTTGGTTTGTCTGCAGAACTGATGTCCTTTTGACCACCTTCTTGTGTTTTCTATTATTTTTTTAAATGAATTATTTATAAAAACACATTCATGTGATAACCTAGCCCATTACAAGAAATAGGAGAGTTTTCTTGTCAAAGTGTGCTGTAGTCAAACCATGTATGTGTGAAAAGCTCTGAGTAAAAGGAAGGAAGTGAAGGCAGAAGTTAATAAAAACCTCCACATTCATGATTTGCATCAGAGGTGTCAACACTTTGGTTTTCCCAGAGTATTTTAAATTTCTTATAAGTAGTTTCATTTGTTTCTTTTTGAACAGGGAGTTTACCAGAAGTAGGAGAACTGTGTGAAGATGGGGGATGCTTTGCTTCTTGAGCTGCAGTTTTTCTGTAAGTATCTCAAAATCATTTAGTTTTAATTATGCAGATAAAAAACAGTGTTAAAGTAGAAATCACAAGGTGGTTGTGTTGGTAAAGACCTGACTAGAATGGGTTAAAATTTGACCTGATCAATAATTGACATGAGGTGGTGGCAGCTTAGGTAAAAAGTGACTGACAACCAAAGGGTTTGTTAGTTCCCAGCACTCCCACCACACGTCCCCCAGATGACCACCGACTGAGAAGTTAAAAAAAAAACCTAGAAATTATGTGCACCCTTGTTTATAAATCAGTAAAGGTCATATTCATTTTCTATGCTTGTGGTCTAGAATAAACAATGTAACTGTAATCTATTCTTAAACTTTTTTTTTATATTAATATTTCCACCTTTATTGTAGTTCTGTGTACAATCTTCCACAGCGGACTCACTGGAGGTAACAGTCTTTTTCTGTTCACTCTTTGCTTTTAAATCAGTTTGTTGCATCACTGTTTACCACTGATAGTTTTTTATTCTTATTGCAAAAAATTACATTTTATTGCATCTAAATATACAAACTGTAACTGACACAGTGCATAAACATGCTCCTTATCGTAAAATTGTGTTGTGTTGTAGATGCTGTGCTGACCTTTGACCCTGACTGGTCGACTTTTTACTCTGGAGAATCTGTCACCTTCATGTGTGACATGAATGAAGGAGAAGAGTCTGACTGGGAATACAGCATCATCAAGAGTGGTCAAGAATTTGTTCCCTATAATTCACACAAACAGTACAGATTAAGTCCTCTGTATCTATCTGACAGTGGTAAATATCAGTGTCTTGGTCGACAGAAGACATCACATAGATTAAAGTTCAGTAACAATGTCACTTTAACTGTAGCAGGTGAGTCCTCAGTGATTTATCAGCATGACTAAAGATATTATAGCAGATATATATATTTTTAAACTTGTTCATTTCTTTCAGCTTACTTGACTTAGAGGTAGCTTGGTGTAGAATATTTTCTATTGTACATAAACGGATGAGATTTAAAATTAAAATTGGAGACCCTTATATTAAAGACAAAAAACCCAAAACCCACAAAACTGAGTTTACTGTCATCTTGTAAAGAAGACCAAAAAAGACCTATTTGGTTTTCTTTTTTCTCTTTTTTCATTTATATACTGATGTTTCATACATGTTTGTATTTTTTTGTTTGTTTTTATTACAAACAGAAAGACCCAGAGCCACACTGACAGCAGGTCCAACAACCATACCACTAGGAGGTAAAGTGACTCTGAGCTGCTCTGTGGAGAGTTCTGCTGACTGGAAATACCAGTGGTTCAGATGGACCTCAGACTCTCATGAAGTTATAAGAAATAATAATGAACAGAACAGAGAAATCACTGTAACACAAGGAGGAATCTATCGGTGTGAAGGAGTGAGAGGAACTCCAGCCTTCAGCAGTTATTCAAGTAATGATGTCACAATCAAGATAACCTGTGAGTTCTATGATCTCCTTTGAAATTCAAATACTTTCATAGTGTTGTTTTCTGTTGATTTATTGTTTCTTTTGTACCCAACTTCCTGATGGAACCAGATCCCAACAAAGTTGTTGTGTCACAACAACCAAACCAGTCTCAGGTGTTCAGCGGTGAGACGATGACTCTGACATGTGAGGTCCAGGGAGGTGAAACCACTAAGTGGACGCATGAATGGAGGGGACCTGGATCAGTTATACACCGGACAGAATGGAAACACTGGATTTTCAGTGTTTCTGAGTCCAGCAGTGGAGACTACAGCTGTCTGTGTAGACGCAGAGATGACTGGTATTCTTCTACAGAGTGGAGTGAAAACATCACATTGGTAGTTTCACGTGAGTTGTAATTTTTCTTCTGGTTTCTGTCAAATTTTTAATGTGGTTTTCATTCATTTACATATTGTTGCTGTCGAGCAAAAACCTTGTCTCCAAAAATGCAACTTTTCAGGAAATGAAAAAAAGTGTGTTTTGTTTACAAAGAACCCCCAGATTGTTTCAAATTCACAAGATCTTCTTGACACTTTTCTTTGAAAAGTCATCTATAAAACTACTAATGGATGTGAAAGATGACCAGCAGAGTGAGTTTTTGTAAAAACATCAAAATTATGAAAAAGGGAGAAACAAAGTTTTAGCCTGACAGTAATGGTATGCAGAATATGTAAGAAACAAGAGACTCCTTTAATAAAAATTTCTGAAGAAAATTAGAAACATGACAAAGTGGGATAAGAGTGCTTCCTCCTAAACTCCTTTAGAGATTTTGCTAATTTCTTTTCAATGTACCCTTAAGTTTAGCATACTTCTTAAAATTCTGATAGACTCAATGGCATAGCTCTTGACATTGGTGGGGACCAGGACAGGACGCGTGGAGTGGTAGAGCGTGCACCTAAATAGGAAGTGTAGATTAAAGCGATCCATCCTGGTTCCAGTCCGGACCAGCCCAAAGTTACCATCAATTGAGAAAATGACCAGTCCTCATCCAGATCCAGCAGGTGCCATCGACATAAACGGCTTGTCACGGGCTGCGAGGGGCTCATGCCGGTCGATCCAGACACATATGCAGACTCCACACGCAGCAGCACAGCACCTGGTCCACTGGGCTGCACTATTATTGTTGGGGGTGTAATTTCTGCACCCTTGGATTGAATTATTGGTGGGAACAATTGAGTGATTGCTGAGTATTGGTGGGGATACTTCACCCATGCCAAATCTAGACCCATGGATAGACTTAAACATCTGTTCATTAGATGCAAATGTTAAACTTCCATCAATATGATTTTATTCTCTGAACATCTCCCCCTAACAGCCAGACCTCAGTCTGTCCTCTCTGTGTCTCCATCATGGCTGAGTCCTGGAGTCTCAGTGACTCTGAGCTGTGAGGTCAGACCTCCGTCTGCAGGATGGAGGTTCTTCTGGTTTAAAGCTGTTTCTGATCCACCAAACAGCTTCTACAAAAATAAGCTACTTCCTGGTAGCTCCAATGGGACTGAACAGAACTCCTTCATCATTCATGATCAGAAACACACAGCAGGATATGTGTGCCGAGCAGGAAGATCAGACAGAGAGTTTGATGCTCATTACAGTCAACCCAAGTTTGTCTGGTCAGGAGGTCAGTTTACTGTCTTGCTTAATGGTTTCCTTCTCAGTTAGCCCCAAACTGAATTAGTTTATCAAATATCTGACCTTTTATTATGTTTGCTCTTCAGATTCTCACCCAGCAGTGTCTCTCACAGTAAATCCTGGAAGAGTTCAACACTTCAGCTCTGACTCTGTGTCACTGACCTGTGAGGGAAACTCTACTGAGTGGAAAGTGAGGAGGTTTAATGGTGACTTCATATCACAATGTTCCATCTGGGGGAGAGAGATTGGATCAAGATGTGATGTCACTAGCAGACTGTACGGTGAAGCAGTGTACTGGTGTGAGTCTGGATCAGAATTCAGTAATGTGGTCAACATCACAGCACAGTGTGAGTTTAGAACGTTTAATACCACATTACTGGTTACATGGATTTTACTTTTGTATTCTACTTATCTAATTTAACTTTGGGCTTCAGAAAGGCTAGTTGTTTTCAAAGTACAGCCATATTCTATCAGTCGCATCACAGCAATAAGATCCTGCTGTCCAACAATTTTGAAGGGACAGCTACTTCCAGAAATTCCAACATACAGCTGAAAACAAACAAACAAAAAACCTGAAGCTCAATAATCATTTGGGACTTACTTTTGTAATAATTAAGTGTTGAATGCTGTTTCCTATGCATATGAAATACTCCTTTGCTGCACTCATGCACTCAGAGATTCAGAGTAGAAATTAAGCATGAAACAAATAATCAGTCAGAAATCAATCATCCTAGGGGAGGATGGGGGGGGACTAAACTGAAAGCATCTAATCATCACACAAGTGAAGTTTAATGTGTCTACATTGGTTTTTTAATGAGTTATGACAAGTTTTAAATACCCTTCACTTCCTGTTTTAAAGAACGAGTTCATAGCTCAGATAAAATGTGCTCTGAGATAAAGTCATGATGTGTTTGACTGTGTTACAGCTGGTGATATTATCCTGGTGAGTCCTGTCCATCCTGTGACTGAGGGACATTCTGTTACTCTTGGCTGCAAGCTGAAGACTGGACATTTTCTGTCCAATGTCCTTTTTTATAAAAATGAGAAACTCATTCAAAATGATTCAAGAACAGAGATGAAAATCATTAAAGTGTCACAGGTTGATGAAGGCTTCTACAAATGTCACCATTCTAGAAAAACGTCTCTACAGAGCTGGCTGGGAGTGAGACGTGAGTAAAAACCTTGTAATCTTATTTTAAAATGAATTACTACACTGCAAAAACTGATTTCTAAGAAAGTAAAATAGGATTGTTTTTAGACATTTTGTCTTATTTTTGTAGAAAAAGAAAATATATTCTTACAGCCCTACTTGAAATAAGCCAAATATTCTTAAATATGGTCAAATTTTCTAGATTTTAGCAAAAAAAATCTACCAATGGGGTAAGCCAAATTCGCTTGGCTAGATTCCTTAAAACTAGCGAATAGTTCTAAATGCAGAAAATTTTGCTACTTTTAAGGAATCTAGCAAAGCAAATTTTGCTTAACCCATTGGCAGATTTTTTTGCTCAAATCTAGAAAATGTGACCATAAGAAGATTTGGCCTATTTCAAGTAGGGC
The DNA here is from genome assembly GCA_006937965.1 of Callopanchax toddi. Lineage (NCBI taxonomy): Eukaryota > Metazoa > Chordata > Actinopteri > Cyprinodontiformes > Nothobranchiidae > Callopanchax > Callopanchax toddi. The sequence goes on along the minus strand of SSNR01000173.1, from coordinate 1,264,349 downwards.
TGTAAGAATATATTTTCCTTTTAGACAAAAAATAAGTCAAAATGTCTAAAAACAAGTCTATTTTACTTTCTTAGAAATCAGTGTTTGCAGTGTATAAGTTTAGTTATTGATTCTATTAACATGTATTTGATTAATCGGTAGCTTCATCAGCATCGAGTCCTGAAAGCTCGTCATTTCCTGTTTTTTGGGCCATTGGCCTGGTTGGTGGGATTTTGCTTATTCTTCTGCTGTTGCTGTGTCTCTACAAACAGCTAAAGGGTGAGATGGTTTCTGTTTTCATACTAGATAGGTTACACTTTATTTGAGTAATTGATCTACTTTAATAAAGTTGATCAGATGCTAATAAAATCTTGTCATCTCATTCACAGATTCATGTATTTCCAGGTAGGTTCAAAGCTTCGTCCTCCATTTTCAGTTATTCAGTGTTTTTTTTTTTTTTTTAGATCAATTTTATGTGGTGTTGTTGTCAACTTAACAACTAATGACTTGTTGGAGATGTGAAAGTACGTTCTTACTAGGGATGTGTATTGTGAGAATCTTGCAATTTGATATGCATCACGACACAGGAGCAACAATATTCTATTAACGCGACCCCTGATCTGCCCACATGTCGTGTTGCTTGAGTATTTGACTCTGTCATTGCAGATTTTACAGACTGCCACTGTTAATTTTTGCATGTATATTGTTAATAAGAAATCGATTTTGTGCTTTAAAAATATTGATATAATATTGTGACACACAATATTGCGATATATCATTGATTTTTTTTACACCCCTAGTTTTTACTCTTCTCAACTCTTCTCACCTCCCCATCCCAAAGCATTCACAGGCAGCCCAGTCCTCACATCCATCCTGATTCTAGCTGCAGTCAGAGCATCAGATGTTCACACCTCTGTGTCCAGACTGCAAATAATTGATGCATAAATGAAGCTGCCATTGGCTGGTTTATACTTGTAAACATAGTGTGGGGGTTTTGCTGTCTTTTTTCCCTTCCACAACATTATTCCTCTGTCCTAAAGCATCCACTACAATTATACACACACACACATACCTCCATTGACATATGACATAAATTAGCAACTTTAAGGGCATCCGATGCTTTCCTTTCTGAAGGAATTGGCCGTACTGATTTTATTAAGGAGAAGTTTTGGTCCAGCAGGTCTCAGAGCACCAATCAGAACTCTGCTGCAGACCAGGATGAGGCTCAGCTCAACAAAGATCCCTCTGATCATCACGGTCAGCTTGAATCCTGACTTATTTTCTCACAGTCTTAACTTTAAACCCAATCTAAAATTATTTTATTAATAATTATATATTTTTTATATGTTTTAAGGTCAATCTTGCCTCTATGAGTCTGTCAAACACCCAGAAGATGCTGAAAGTCATGCAGTTTACGCAATGCCAGGTAATCCTTTTAGATCTGAATGTTTTAATTAACCTTTAAAGTGTTTTGCAGGTTTTTATTAATATTTTGAGTATTTTAATTAATGTCACATAATGACCTCAGTATGTTGGTTTTAAGATTAGAATTAACTTCCTTTTGTAAATGTATGCTTTATTTACTGCATGTGTGTTTCCTCATTAACATGATCAAGCAAAAATAAAATAAGATAAAGTAAATAACTTGTTTTTTATGACAGTTCTCTTGAAAAACTTGCTCAACTCATGTTTTGTCTCTGACATTTAGATGAAAATCATACTATTTCATTATCTTAAGTGCCTGCAGCCTAATTATCTCCCATCCAGAGGACTTTTCACCCACCCTGAATTAAAAACAAAAATAAAAAATAGAGCTCCTGGTTGAACTGACACAGGAATGTTATTAATGGCTATTTCTAATGTTTAAAAATTGAATATTTCAGTTGAAGCCGTGGATGTTACATATTCTTCTGTTGAGCTTAAAGTCATCAAGAAAAAGGGTAAGTAGACTGCAGAATTTATTACACAACACTCTAAAAATATAAAGTTTAGGATGTTTTTAGGCACTTTTGAAAAGTAACAAACTTAAATTCAGTCCATTGATGTGGATCAGATATTTTCCTTTATCTGCATTGCAGGAATATATAGTTTCTTACATTTGTTTGATCATTTTAACAGGAAAGGAAAAAAACAAACCAGAGGAGGCTTCTGTTTACTCCGAGTTAAAAATAGGATCATCTGCAGGTAAGATTCATCACAACAAGTTACATTAAGTATACAAACAGTAAGTATTTATCAGAACTTACTAGTTGTTTTCCTTCTAAAGTTGATACTGTCAGATTTTATTCAAGATAAATATGCATACTAAAGACATACCATAGTTTAATTTTTCTTTGTTTCCTTCATGTAATTAGAATTTCACAGAAGAAAATTTGTATTATTTTATTCACAAGCATTTGACATTCATATTCTCTAATTCACAAAATAAATCAATCAACTGACTGAGCTGCATGTTGGCGAAGTTGCTTAGCACTGTTGCCTCACAGCGAGAAGGTCACATGTTCAAATCCCGGCTCTGCAGCCTTTCTGCGTGGAGTTGCATGTTCTCCCCATGCATGCATGCGTGCATTTCCTCTGGGTACTCCGGTTTTCCCCACAGATCACAACATGCCCTATAGGTGTATAAGTTAGTCGCTTTGGATAAAAGCATCAGCTAAATGAATAAACATTCCTCTGAACCAGACCAAGGAAAACTCTTGGTAAATGTGCAGCCATGATTCAGTATTTATAATAGGATTATTTCTCAATTGAATTATTCAACCTACAGATCCTTAAACTGTAATAAACTAATGGATGTTTTATTTTCTTCCAGAGCAATGAAGAGGTCTCTTTTGACAGAATCAACAGAATGGATGAAACAATAAAAATATATTTATTGTACAATGGAAACATGTTCTATGTCTATCAAACCGTCTGTTAGAAATCTGGGTGTGACCATTGACCCAGCTCTCTCGCCCATGTCAGTTCCCTGGTTTGCTCCTCCTTCTTTCATCTCAGGAACATCGCTAAGCTCAGTCCTATTCTGTCAAGCTCTGAACTTGAAATTGTTATCCATGCATTCATCTCGTCCCATCTAGACAACTTCAAATCACTTCAGCTGCACACCCCCTGCAGGTCCCTGAGGTCTGGCGACCAGAGCCTCCTGGTTGTGAGACACACCAGGCTGAAAGCCAAAGGTGACAGAGCATTTTCCTCTGTGGCCCCCATGTGGAGCTCTATCACCCTGAGCCTGAGATCAGTTGACCCAGTGGACTTTTTTTTTTAAACAGCTAAAAACCTACCAGTTCAGACTAGCTTTTCATGAACTCTGATGAATCAGTTATGCTAATCTGATGTCTCTTGTTCCTGCTCTTCATCCTGGGAAGAAAAGCTCTGTGTACATTTATATAGATTGTTCATCTGCTTTTATATTATATTGTTATATTGTTTGCTTTTTAATTAGATTTTTTTCTTTCTGTAAAGCACCTTGTGATCCCTATCCTGAAAGGCGCTATATCAAAATAATTCTTCTTCTTCTTCTAACCCTTACAAAAATAAAAACTTCCCATGTGAGAACATGTAAAATTACCATGTAACACATGTGAACTACAAGTAAAAAAATTGTTTTCAACATGTTTCCCATGTGAAGTTGGAACAAAAAAATGTGAACTTCACATAGGGAGAAAGCATATGTTTTCACATGTAAAAACATGTTAAATTAAAACACATGTACGGCCCATGTTTCCCGTGTGATTTTGGAACACTTTTAACATGTTCATGTGATTCCATGTGGTCACATGTTTTTTCACATGGGCTCACATGTGAAAAACATGTTAGGTTCATGTGTTTTTTCTATAGGGAAAATACCTAACGTTAAGGAATACTTTGAATGAACTTCAGTCTCTTGTTTATAAGTTAACTTGTATAATGTCATACACTTTTAAATGTACAAACTGTATTTATTCCAGTGTCTTGAGGCTGAAGCTGTGGCTTTATAGTCAGATTCCTTATGAGCTTCTGTCACACATAAAACAACCACCATAGTCTCTGTTGTAAAATGAACTGCTGGTGATCATTTGCATTGTATCAATTGTTTTTTTAAGCGTATCATTAAAAATTTTCTCATAGTAGTGTTTATATTGTCTTTCTATATGCATACATTTTTCATCTTCAAGAATCATAAAGTCAAATTTATGATGTTCTGGATGACTGATAATTTTACACTAGAATAAAGTATACCTTTACCCCATATATTGGGGCACTGTTTGGGGGACAAAGGCAGAGCAATGCATTAGGGCCCCACAAACTGTAATAATATACTCTTTTTATACTTATGAATGTTTTCAGTTGATTATGTAACTTCTGGAGGTGACTGCTGCAGCAACTATGTCACTAAAATATCACAATGAAAGAACTGAGACCAGTGTGCAGCGTCAAAAACATTTCACATACATATTTATTTCCACTTATTTTTGAGGGACACAAAATAAAGACATAAATTAACAGAAGAGGGCAGCACTGTGTCTGCAGAATGTTGATGACAGGATGTTTTTCAGGTCTCTGCCTGCAGTAGTTTCTTCCAACAGCAAAAATTTAAGGTTTAAGATCAAATATGTCTTAGAATCTGTTATTCAATGAATGTTAAAGTAGCTTCAGTCACATACTACTGTATGTTCCAAGACTCAGTGTGCTCATATGTGGATGTCTCACCTCGCCTTCCTCCGCTTATCTGGCTCCGGGTCGCAGGGGAAGCAAACTTGACACCCTCCACATCACGACTGTGCCTAGAAATCCTGTCCATGAACGTTATGAACAGGACCGGTGACAAAGGGCAGCCCTGACGGAGTCCAACCCTCACCAGGAACAGGTCCGGCTATGCGGACCAGACTCACACTCCTCTGGTACAGGGACTGAATGGCCCTTAACAAAAGACCATCCACCCTGTACTCCTGGAGTGTCCCCCACAGGGTGCCCCTGGGGACACGGTCATAAGCTTTCTCCAAATCCACAAAACACATGTGGATTGGTTGGGCAAACTCCCATGACCCCTCCATCACCCTAGCAAGGGTAAAGAGCTGGTCCACAGTTCCACGACCAGGACGAAAACCACATTGCTCCTCTTCTATCTGAGGTTCAACTATCGACCGGACCCTCCTCTCCAGTACCCTGGAGTAGACCTTTCCAGGGAGGCTGAGGAGTGTGATCCCCCTATAGTTGGAACACACCCTCTGGTCCCCCTTCTTAAAAATGGGAACCACCACCCCAGTCTGCCACTCCACAGGAACTGCCCCCAATGACCACGCAATGTTGCAGAGACGTGTCAGCCACGACAGTCCTACAACATCTATAGCCTTGAGATACCAGGTCGGATCTCATCCACCCCCGGGGCTCCGCCTCTGTGTAGTTGTTTGACTACCTCAGCGACTTCTGCCCCAGAGATTAGACAGTCCATCCCCAGGTCTCCCAGCTCTGGTTCCTCATAGGAATGCGCGTCGGTCGGATTGAGGAGCTCCTCAAAATATTCCTTCCACCGCCTGACTATAGCCCCAGTTGATGTCAGCAGCTCCCCGTCCCCACTGTAAACAGTGTGAGCAAGTTGCTGCCTTCCTCCCCTGAGACGCCGGATGGTTTGCCAGAACCTTTTTGGAGCTGATTGATAGTCTTTCTCCATGGTCTCACCAAACTCCTCCCACGCTCGAGATTTTGCTTCAGAAACTGCCACTGCTGCACTCCACTTGGCCCTCCGGTACCTGTCTGCTGCCTCTGGAGACCCACAGATCAGCCATGCCGTGTTGGCCTCCTTCTTCAGCTTGACAGCTCTCCTAACCTCCGTTGTCCACCAGCGGGTACGGGGGTTACCACCACGACTGGCACCGGCTACCTTGTGCCCACAGCTAACAACAGCCGCCTCAACAATCGCAGAGCGGAACAAGGCCCATTCGGATTCAATGTCCCCCACTGCTCTCAGGACGTGGTCAAAGCTCTGCCGGAGGTGGGAGTTGAAGACCATCTTGACAGGCTCTTCTGCCAGGCGTTCCCAGCAGACCCTCACTATGTGTTTGGGTCTACCAGGTCTACGCGGCATCTTCCCCTGTCACCTGATCCAACTCACCACCAGGTGGTGATCAATTGACAGCTCCGTTAACCTATTACTTGGGTAAACTTTGTTTTAATTGTGAATTTTTATTTCAAGTCATTTTAAAAGATCAGAAAATTGTTTGAACATTAAATCAGCATAAAAAAAATTATTGTTAAATAGAATGTTTGCATTTTATATGTATGAGGTTCTGTTAATGTCAAATAGGTGAAATTAAAAAACACACCAACATTTTTAAAAAGCTTTTCCCAGGAGGATTTGGATCATATACATTCCAAATCCACTTACAGGTAGACTATTCATTTATAAGGAGCATAGGCTTTGAACAGCATGTTAAAAGTTTCGAGTGTGTGTAGTAACCGCATGATGACGACAATTAATACCATTCCTTCATCTAACACAATAACCTCATAGTGTTTATTTTAATGCAGTGTATAAATGAGGTCATGGAAAACTGAAGCTGATGTTCCGCTCCTCAGGCAGTGACCATTTTAGTGACATTAATAAAGCAGGAAATGGTTAAGATCAAATACAAAATGAACTGCTCCAATGTGAATTACTGTTTTGTTCAAACTTTCATATAAGCACATTTAAGAAAATTTAGAGCATCAAGCATATTAAATAATTGTTAGAGATATAAGAGGGGACCTTCTGTCAAAAATGCTAATGAGCTGTCAAAATAAGCCCCGCCCCCACGTGTCAAAACACCGCCCCTGTCAAAATAAGCCCCGCCCCCCACGTAACAAAACCCCGCCCCTGTCAAAATAAGCCCCGCCCCCACGTGTCAAAACCCCGCCCCTGTCAAAATAAGCCCCACCCCACGTGCCAAAACCCCGCCCCCTGT
>SSNR01000173.1:1240720-1257440 GCA_006937965.1 Callopanchax toddi | reverse complement strand
AATGAATGAATGAATGAATGAATGAATGAATGAATGAATGAATGAATGACAAGTTTATTTAAATAAATACACAATGTCTTTACAAAAGAAAATTCAGCTTCAATACTTAAAACTTAAACAAAAACAATGACTGAAAATGGTTTGGCTGAAGTGAAACACTTTTCTACAGCCAAACCTATTAACAACTTCATGCAGCTAGCATACATAATTTTACAACCAATCAAAATGAGAGAAAAAAAAAGTTGATATAAATTATTTTGCTAATTAAATTATAGTTGTCACTTGTCACACATACACTTTACCAAATCAATTATATCTGAGGACAGTTATACATAAGAGTTATGAGAAATGCATGCCCTGTCTAATAGCAAAAACCTTTAAGCTAGTTTCAGCGTTGGTAACCTGCTAGCTTTTCAATTTAGCTTGCAGTACATGAGAAATGCATGCCCTGTCTAATAGCAAAAACTTTTAAGCTAGTTTCAGCGTTGGTAACTCGCTAGCTTTTCAATTTAGCTTGCAGTACATGACATCCACCATCAGGAGCAGTAGACGGGCAGATACCTGTTAGCTTCACCATTAGCTGCTAGCCCGATCACGTGATCATGCCTTCCGAGTCCAAACATCCGCTTCCGGTGACGTATTTCCGGCTACGTATTTCCGGTGGCATATTTCCGGTGGGCTGTGACATATTTTGACACGTCCCTGCTGAAAAAACCAGCATAGACCAGCATATGCTGGTTCCAGCATATGTTGTGTTTTGGTGCTGGTATGCTGGTCCATAGTGATCCATTAGTTCAACCAGCATAGACCAGCATTGACCAGCATTGAATCATGTTTGTCTACCAGCTAAACCAGCACCAAACCAGCATAGACCAGCACCAAACCAGCATAGACCAGCAAAGACCAGCAAACAAATCATGATGGTCTTGATTTATATGCTGGTCAATGCTGGTCTATGCTGGTTTGGTGCTGGTCTATGCTGGTTTGGTGCTGGTTTAGCTGGTAGACAAACATGATTCAATGCTGGTCAATGCTGGTCTATGCTGGTTGAACTAATGGATCACTATGGACCAGCATACCAGCACCAAAACACAACATATGCTGGAACCAGCATATGCTGGTCTATGCTGGTTTTTTCAGCAGGGACGTGTCAAAATATGTCACAGCCCACCGGAAATATGCCACCGGAAATACGTAGCCGGAAATACGTCACCGGAAGCGGATGTTTGGACTCGGAAGGCATGATCACGTGATCGGGCTAGCAGCTAATGGTGAAGCTAACAGGTATCTGCCCGTCTACTGCTCCTGATGGTGGATGTCATGTACTGCAAGCTAAATTGAAAAGCTAGCGAGTTACCAACGCTGAAACTAGCTTAAAAGTTTTTGCTATTAGACAGGGCATGCATTTCTCATGTACTGCAAGCTAAATTGAAAAGCTAGCAGGTTACCAACGCTGAAACTAGCTTAAAGGTTTTTGCTATTAGACAGGGCATGCATTTCTCATAACTCTTATGTATAACTGTCCTCAGATATAATTGATTTGGTAAAGTGTATGTGTGACAAGTGACAACTATAATTTAATTAGCAAAATAATTTATATCAACTTTTTTTTTCTCTCATTTTGATTGGTTGTAAAATTATGTATGCTAGCTGCATGAAGTTGTTAATAGGTTTGGCTGTAGAAAAGTGTTTCACTTCAGCCAAACCATTTTCAGTCATTGTTTTTGTTTAAGTTTTAAGTATTGAAGCTGAATTTTCTTTTGTAAAGACATTGTGTATTTATTTAAATAAACTTGTCATTCATTCATTCATTCATTCATTCATTCATTCATTCATTCATTCATTCATTCATTTCTAGCCTTCATAATAATATAATCGCAGTAAATTATCTGTTTGCTAACGGGTCCTAGCTTTCTAGAACCTGACTGGGCACACCCCCCAACATGTACCAGGACACATACAGGCAACAACATGTCCGAACAAGCCCTGAAGCCCCTGAACTGGTTGCCCCCTATTGGAGGGCTCAGCAAATTTGAATACAGCACCCCCACCCTTTTGTTCTACTCATACGGCTTGGCCAAATTCAGTCTGCATTCCCACCTTTATCACGAGGCCAGGCTGCATCAGGATCCATTGAAGACACGCTAATTTTCTGAAGGCTGGAAAAAAGCTGCAGTATTCTGACTGGAACTGAAGAAACCTTTTATTGCAAAGGGATAGCCTACTGGTGAGTAAAATTGTGCTTATTTTACATGAGGGTAGGGTGTATACTGCAAAAAACTGATATTTAAGAAAGTTTACAAAGCCATGTTTTTAGACACTTTATTTTTAGTCTGAAAAGAAAAAATATATCCTAAGCAATTATTGTACAAGCAAAAGCAGCTCATTTTAAGAATGTATGTCTAACTTTTCCTTAAAGTGATAATATGCAGTTTTGCTTGTTTTGGGCGCCCTCTGGTGTCCGTTTTAAATCACTGCATTAAAAAGTTAGCATATTGTTTCAGCTTCTGAACCCCTAAATCTACCTGTTGAAATGTCTCCTCAGCCTTCATAGCTTTCTACAGGAGCGGTTATTTACTCCTTCAAAGAAATCAGCTGTGTTCAAGCAGGGAGAGATTGAAAAAAATCAGGAATCATGAGCTAAAAACACTCCAGCGCTAGCATAACAGCTAGCCACATTGGGTTAGCAGCCTAACCCTCGTAAGACACGTGACTTCCTGGGTACCGTGACGGTGACAGAGATCTTGCAATCGTGGTATTCCGGATCTAATCACCAGATGGGGCTAAGTGACTTTTCATTAACTCTGTAAAGGGTCAGATTAGCACATATTGGCTCAAGGAAAAGATTTAAAAATATGAAAAAGTTGCATATTATCACTTTAATAAGATATTTCAGCTCATTTTGAGCTTTAATTACTAGTTACAAGTTTTGGTTTAAATTCCGGAACGGGAATACAATTATATTTCCTTATTTTAAGACCAGGGCCACTCAAACAATGTAAGAAATGTATTTATCGACAACTTAAATTAAGCAAACCATTTGAAAAACATATGCCATGTCAAACATCTTTAACATTTATGGCATTCATGAATCGTCAGCATTATTCTTCACTACAACAGTGGCTGTCCAGAACTTTCCAAAACGGTAATCATTGGTTATTAACCATCCATTCAAAACAGAGTACCTTTTATAATAGATTAGCTGAGTGCATGTGTAGTCCAATTACATCACCCAGGTAATATTTCAAAACAGCATATGTCACATCTTTCTGCTTATAACTGTAATAGGTGTGAAATCTACAAGCATTTCAGCAGATATCAGTTCCGCAGCCTGTGCCATGTTTGAAGTCTCTATTTTATGACATGTAATCTCTGTCATAACAAATGGTATGGGGTTGAAATTCAAAACAATACAATGATAAATTGATCACATGGATTTTCTCACAAGCCCAGACACAGGTAAACCACTAGAATCAACAGAGCTCACAATTAATGACTTATCATTCACGTATTTGTAGCCATTTAGATTTAGCCATTTAACATTTACTGCACGGTTTACTTCACCATTTCCAAGGAAGGCCATCATTTGCTGTTTCAAGTATGACATGTTGCTTATTTCTGATGTTGGTCCTAATGTGCAGTCACTCAAAGAAATTGGGTGATCCAAACTGTCCACATTCTAACAACATTCATACAACTGATTATGCCACATCAATAACTTGTAAACATTTTTAAAATTCATTTTTGATGTCCAATGTTTGAAAAAGCAGTGTTTTGGCTCAAATCTCATGCACTGACGGACTATTGGTCCCAATTTTTTAAATTTGGGATGGTGTGTGAATCAAATAATGCTGCTTTGGTGTAATGTTGTTTTCTGGAAACAGGTTTTTCATGTGATTCAAGTGCTGTGCAGTTAGTGTTTTCAACTTGTTAATTGTCTGTAGACCAATGACTGGAGTGAGTAAAATCTGAACTATTTCTACAAGTTCGAGGATGAATGCATAGTGCTCATTACCTGTAACTGTATCAAGCAAAAATGGCTGAATTTCATTAGAACGATCATTTGGCCTGAAGATTGTTATTGTCACTGGAACCTATTGTACTGTAGGTAATAGGGCTTGGTTTATCTCTAATATCTACTGGAGAGTAAGGGAAACCAGTTATTGCAGCGTTGAAGAGATCGAGGTCTAGCCGTCCCATAACAATTAACTGTTTCAACACACACTTTATTTCTAAAGGAGCAATACCTTGAAAAATGACAACCATAATGTCTTGGGGCGTTTGTTGGATCAAGCTAAAAGCTGGGAAATCGATGAGTTTTCTTCTTCTGTTTATACCATAAGTTGTTTTTAAGACGTTTCTGAGATACTTCAGGCCAGCTTTAATAATTTCACTACACAGCCTGACATGTCATTCAAATGTCCGTTCCTAACAATTAACCTCATCAAAATTAATTTGCATGTCCTCAAATGAACATTCACACTGCCTGCATTTGCTGTATGCGAAACCAACACCCTCTTTAAATCCGCAAAGCTCGTGTTGAGCTCAGCTTCTATAAACAAGCTCTGTTAGCATGTTACATATGGAATAATGGCAATATTCTATATAGAAATAAATCACAGTACTATAAAAAAAATTGGACGGAGAAGGGTAAAATACTTGGTCAGCAGTAATTAAATGGTAGAGGAAATCTCATTTCATACTCTGAATTTCTCTTCAGGTTTAATATACCTACAACACCCAAAGAATATATAGCTGTTTTTGATGCTGTACCAAAAAATTGTTTACAACTTTTTAAAGGAACTAACGTTGATATTCCACATTGAGATCCTCTCAGGAACTCCATATTACTTGGTGAAGCAGACCTCAATAAGAAGGTTTGCTCTAATAAAAAGAAGCCACGTAATTCAGACCTAAAAGTAGCTTTTCCATACGGTAGAATGATTGTGTTGTCTCGATTAATCGTCTAATAAGAAAACCAGGCGTGTAAACATACTTTATTCTGGAACATATCTCAGTTCAGGATTTTCTGATTGAACATGAGGGTATGTATTGACAATATACAAATACTTACACAGCACCTTATAGTTAAGAAATAATAGCTACAGGTTTAGGTGTAAAATACCTTTCTATTTTTTCACAGTGCAGACAATTTAAATATATATATTTGGTTATTACATCTAATTTAGCAATACTCTTGTGTGTGAAATAAGCTGCATGCATTGTGCTAAAGCTACAATCAATATAATACTGAGATATTAGAGAAACCACACACAAGTATTTGTGCATATTATCTATGAAGCGACTTGTAATTTGCTACCTTCGACTAAACAGCTCCCATTACGTCATTCAGTTATTGGGGCAGTTTTATAACTTTGATATTTGTTGTCAAAATAAGGATTTTATTGGAATCAGACGTGTCACAAATACTGATTATGCATTGAGCTGTAATGTTGATAATTATTAATTTTAAAAAATCTTAGATGGTCAAGAAACAATGTTTTTTATCTTAATAAAAAATACATTTTAAAATAAAAATCAGCCATCCTTTAGAGTGCATTTTAAATATTTATGAAGATGTTTATATAAATATTGAACTTATAACACATAGATGCAAGGTGAAATTGGTATGTTCTTTAATCTTCTAAATAATAATATTGGGCTTTAATTTTATGTGACTAATATGTGGTCCACGTTAAGTCCAGGTGTTCTATAGAGACAGTGTATTAGTTATTAGTCTGAAACTAGAGACAAACTGCATGGTTCTTTCACAGGGTTTCATTTTAACTATCTAACTTTTAAAGTTCTCACCACAATAATTTATTAAAATGTAAATAAAAGTCTGAGGTGGGAGTCTCAAAGTTTAAAAATTCACAGTAAGAAAAACGTAATTAAATTTCAATCAAAAATATTTAAATTAAACTCAGGAGTCTATTTTTCAGGCCTGATCCAACGCAACTTGGAAGCTTTTATTTTGAAAGAAGGAAGTGATGTTACCGTAATTCAGGGTGAATGCGCGCACAATAACAATGCGCGAGAGGCGCCTCCTTCGACGAGATCTCTTACCTCCCCTTTTTTAGACGTAAATATGACGTCTTAACTACGTAAGCGTGCATTCTGGGAAGTGGCCGGACCTCACGCTGCTATGCTAGGGAATATTTTCCCATAAAGTTCCTCCCGGCTCTGGTCATGGCGTCGGTGCCGCTTCCAGACGAGCTGTGGCTGCAGGTGTTCAGCCTGCTGTCGTGGAGGGACAAGATGAACATGCGATGCACGTGTTCACGCTTTAAACACCTGATCGACGAGTCTCGCCCTCTGTGGCGGGGTTTCAGCGTCGTTCTCCAAGATCTCTCCCGGTACAGCCGCTCCTTCTGGCGCGTCCTGGCGCGCAGACAGGTGAGCGACGTGGCTCTGCGTTCAGGTAAGATCAAAGACTTGAAGCGGCTCTCTGCCTGGCTTCCTTCACTTGATGGACTGCGTCTGGACAGCTGGAGAGAAGGGCGTGTCCAGGAGCTGAAACTGTTTGGCAGGTTACAGCGCCTGTCTGTCACTTCCTGCTCCGCGCAGCTGATGAGCCTCGACTTCATCTTGCCTTTGTGCCACCAGCTGACGGAGCTCAGCCTGTGTAACGTGCAGTTCACCTGTACGGCCTCGCACCTGTTGGCCACCATCACTCACCTGACTCACCTCAAGTCTCTGCTGCTGCATCACGATGGGGGTCTGAAAATCAAAACCCTCAGCAGCGTCCTCACCCAGCTGACCCACCTCAGGTTCCTCTCCTGGACCATGATCAACTACAAAATGCTGCCAGATGACTTCTTCGGTCCAGGTAAACACACAGGATGCAGAGCTACATGAACAGCTAAAGTCAGTCAAAGTTTTCTGATAGACAGCAGAATTCATGGTTCCATCAGAAGTAGTCCAGGTTCTAAGCAGCCCCAGACCATCACACTACCCCCACCATGTCATGGAACGGGACACACACCTTCCAGAAAGTTCCACTTTTGTCTCATCAGTTGACTGAATTTTCCACAAAGTCTTGGGAGATGAGCCTTTGTGGTGTGTGTGTGTGTGTGTGTGTGTGTGTGTGTGTGTGTGTGTGTGTGTGTGTGTGTGTGTGTGTGTGTGTGTGTGTGTGTGTGTGTGTGTGTGTGTGTGTGTGTGTGTGTGTGGTCAGGAGAGGTTTGGACTTTGGAACTGTCTTTGAGGACATTTTTGTCCTATTTCTTATTGCTGAATCGTGACCTCTGACCTCAACTTTAACCATGTGAGTCCTGCAGTGGTTTAGATGGTTTTTTGCACATGCATTTCTTTAGAACCGGACATGATACTGTGCAACTTTTTGAGATCTTTTAGCCTACTTCATGTTGTCAGAGAGGTTCTTTAAGTGTTTTTTTAAAAAATCTACAGGTCTGGTAGTAATCAGGTCTGGATATGGATAGTGGAACTCTAGCTTTACAAATAATGTTAATTGCAATTCATACATGATTAAACAAAGGGGGCAATTACATTTTCACACAACTCTTGATTCTGTGTGCAAATTAATTTTTATATTGCCAAAAGTTATCCAGTCAGCAAATAGACATACTTCACAGATTTAAAAGCAAAAGGGAGCGTTACCGCAGATCCTTCCTCCCAGCAGCTGTTAGAGGTCCTCAAGGGTCCCAATCCTGCATGTTTTAGGAGCTTCTCTGCATAAGCACACCTGATCTGAATTAATGGGTAATTAAGAAGCTTCTGGAGGTGACTGAACATTTAAATTAGGTGTGTTGAAGCAAGGAAACTTCTAAAACTTGCAGGATTGCGAACCTCCAAGACCAGGACAACCCACCTTAGTGTTAGACCGTATAACCAGCACTGCTCCCAGCAGACACCATAAACTCTCTTTATCTGTTCAGTGTTTCTTCACGTCTTTGTGCGATATCTGAGTGACCAAGTCATTAAAACATGTTTACATTCCTGCTGCTGTCTGTTTTACATCGTCTACTTTGCACAAATAAAACTGCAGAAGCATTTAAATACAGGACAGTTCCGCACATGTAGAGTTTTCCAAGGTGTACATTTATTTACTGATTTGTGCAGTTTTTCCTTTTTTAAATTTATGTTTGTTTTAATTATTTCTATAACTGCTCCGTAATGTGTCTCGTTGTGTTGGGTTTTTTTTTTTGTCACTTTGCTGCTGTGCACTGAATTTTTTTCCCACTGAGCTGAGGGACTAATTAAGAAATATTCTACTTTATTCTTGTAGCTAATTTCAAATTTACAGAATGAATGTTTAAAAACATTCAAACTCATTAAATTCTTCACTCATTATTAGTCAGAAACAACAAATGATTTCTAACTTAAATACATTATATCAGTTTTCTCAAACTGTTGGGTTAGCACGTCTGACACTATGGCAGATATTCTTATGATGCATTGTGGGTAAATGTGACTTCAATAAAACACAATAAAACTCTACACAGAACTGTTCTGATTATTTGCTGATTTTCTTTCTGCTAAAATGCATAAATATTATTACCTTTACACCTTGTCACAGCAGCTGTGTTGTATTTACTCTGCAGCTGGCGGCGCCACTCTGCAGCTGTCTGACCTGCAGCTCCTGAACTATGACGCCGTGGTGATGCCGGACATTTTGAGCCCTTTGGCCAACCTCCAGAGCTTATCAGTCTTTCATCTTTATTCTGTCCCTGGACCCACCTGTCACCTGCAAACCTGGCTATCGTCAATGCAGAAGCTCCAAAAACTGAGTGTTCACGGTACATCCTTTTATTTTTTTATTCTGACAGAAGGCGAGGTGTTTAAATCTTTCAGTAGGAACTGAAATCTCAGATTAAATTAGACACTAACCATGTGCTAAAGCATTTTAGTCCAGAAAAAAATGTTTTTATTAAGTGATCATTGAAGCACTTTGACTTAAAATTGACATATTCTCCGTACAGTTAAATGGATGGTCACACTTCTTCCTCTGTCTGTAAACAGGAGGCCATCCTCTGGTGGCATACGCTGACTTCCTTCCAGCTTCCCTCCGCAGCCTGACTCTCAGTGTGGATCTTCAGCCTGAGGACCTGCATGTGGTCTCCTTCAGAGTTCCCTATCTGCAGCACTTACACCTGGAGCCCTGGAGCTCCTCCTCCAGCCTCGTTCGACTCCTCCCTCAACTCTTTCCTCATCTGAAAACACTGGCGATCAGGTGAGTCACTAAAACGTGAGCTTTGTTTGTAACTTGTGCAAAATCAAAATATTTGTTGCAAAAGCGATCAAAACTATTTCAACATTTTAATGGATTTTACACTGCGTCACACTGTTTTTGTTTGAGTTGCATTGGTTTCTATTAGTAAATAGATGCTTGTTGTCTTTTCTCGGGTCTCAGACATCATCGCGTATCGGAGGAGGACTTCCTGGGTTTGCAGCAGCTTCAGGATCTCGACACTCTGGAGATTCTGGATTCGTACCACAGACCTGACCCCAGTGACCCGAGCTGGGTGGTCAACAAACCAAGTCCACGACTGCTACAGCTGATCTCGGACCTGCAGAAACTGACCAATTACAAAGTCAGAGTCGTCACCAGCATGAACAGAGACTCCCTCACCTGTGACTGTATCTGACCTCAACAGCAAATCAAGAGCTCCTCAAATGTTTTTAACATTTATGTTCTAACAAAATTTGACCAAAAAGACTTTGTGAAGCCAGACTGTCAGTAGCTTCATGGCAACAACAAGGCACTTTTCTGTTTAAAGCTTTAAAAAGACTTGAGGACGTTGTGCACACTGAATAGGGTACAAACAAGTTGAAGGAAGAAGATGCTAAACAGAACTCAAAGATTATAAACACTAACGATAAGTGCATTAACATAAGTGCAATTATGAACATATAACTACACAGGAATGTCAGGGCAGAAACATGCATGTTCATACGTTCCATGTGCACGTACACGATGACGTAAATGTCATCATCGTACCTGTCTGCTAGGGTCACTCAGCCTGCTCAGTAGATGAGCACATGATTGTGTTGATTGTCCGTGCTGCAGTACCGTCCTCGTCCATCTAAAGGGGGGCGCACCATGGATGAAACGCACAAAGAAGAGAAATGACATGGACTCTTGTTTTGGGGAAATTCTGAGTGATGAGACTTGGTGTTATTAAATTTGGATAATTAGTCACTCAGGGACCACAAAGGAATAAAAAAGGACAAAGTCATGATAAGAAGTCACTCAGTTTTTTATTATTATTCCTGTCTTTTGAAAAAAGTCAACACGTCAGCTCATTATCACCTCCTGTTAGGCTGTACAGCGTGCTGCGGCACACTGGTGTTCATATTACTGTGAACACCAGAACGCCTGTAGGTTTATTCATGTGTGGAAAGTATGAACAAGTATGTTTTTACCTTAAAGGCACACTATGTAACTATCATATTTTTAAATCTTTTTCTTGAGCCAGTATGTGAAATATGACCCTTTACAGGGTTAATGAAAAGTCACTCAGCTCCATCTGCTGCTTGTGTCCAGAATACCACGTTTGTTTGCAACTTCTGAGTCTCTGGTCTGGTGCCCTGAAGTCTCACAAAGTCACGTGTCTCACGAGGGTTAGACTACCCCAATGTGGCTAGCTGTTATGCTAGCACCGGAGTGTTTTTAGCTCATGATTCCTGTTTTTGTTCTATCCCTGCCTGCTTGAACACAGCTGATTCTTTTTAATGAGTGATGAACCGTTCCAGTAGAAACCAATGAAGGCTGAGGAGACATAAGGACGATGCTTACGTTTTAATGACAGTGATTTAAAATGGACACTAGGGGGTGCTAAAACAAGCCAAAACTACATAGTTTGCCTTTAATGCAAAAATTGAAACAAAAACAAATGTCCTCCTAGTGGCTGGCTGTGATATAAGTTTAAGCCCCGCCCCCTCCATGCAAACACATTTTCCTGACTAAAAAATGAAATCACACCTTGCTTGTGTCATGTTTCCCAGGTCTTGATTTCTATTGATTCATATGGTTCCTAACTTGGTTCTGTATGTTCAAAGATTTATGTTTATATATTTGTCTGCTTGATGCTTAAAACACCATGATTGTGTGGGTGAGTAGGAGGGACTAACATCTTTAAAACGGGAGTGCCTGTAAACAGAATATTTTGGTTTAACTTTGCACAATATGAGCAGCCTGAGATGTACCATCCATCTTTATATAGTGAAGAGATGAATGAAGTATTCTGTATCATCTGTGCCTTCTCTGAACTTGCACTAGCAACTGATAAATGGGGGCTAGGTGAAAAGTTTGGGTCTATGTATAACATAAAAGTTCACTTTGTTACCGGTATTAGAAGTTGATCGCAAACCTATTTATTTTTATATAGGCACTGAGATAATTGTTCCTGTAGCCAAAGAAGTGGTGATATTAGTTTTATCAGAAAAAACAGAGAGGGGTACTTTGGATCTTTTATCTTAAAGTTTATTTCCTGTGGGGATAAATGTTTTTTTTATCATGGAGTTATAGTGATTCTTATCATGACGTTTTAACTTAATATTTATTTACCTTGTTTCATTTTTTAAAATTACATTTGTTTTTACATTTTCACTCACAGCTTGAATAAAGATATGATCTATGTGTGAATGTTTTAAACTTCTGAATGTCCAGAGGCAGTAAATGTGTTGTAGTTTCTCAAATCTACCAGTAGATGGTAGTAAAGAGCAATATTCTGAAGGTTTCAGATTGTTCACATTTCTGATGAGTAAAACTGAAAAATATTAAAGTATTTAACTCAAATTAGACATTTTAAAACTGTTACATGTTTCCGTTTTTATATTTGTACCAACAGATTAAATCCATCTATTCATTTAAGAGTTAAATTATACTGAGTAATTAGATGGGGGGGGGTTCAAATAGTAGAATTTGTTTACAATTTTGTGTTTTTGTGCCTTAAACAAAACACTTGCAAAGTCAGCATGAGTGTTTTTCATAAAATAGTTTTAAATAACTGTCTAAATGAGTATGGATCAAATTTCCAGTGACAAACCTAAACAATTATATTAATCAAAGTGCAGCTGAGAACTTGAAACTTGCAAAAAAAAATGTTTTATTTTTTGTGGCTGATCAACTGAAAACATCAAACCTCTGTGTTCTGCCTCCTGTTGACATTTTGTGAAAACAGAACCTCTGGTTTATCTGCTGTTGAAGGTTTATTCTGAAAAACCGAACATGTTTTAGTAAATTTATCAACTTTTATGAGAGTTTACTTATAAACCGGGATAAATGATACCAATAAAATACCAACAGATGTTACAGAAGATCAGATCACAGAGCTGAAGCTTTTCCTACCAGCTCATAAAAGTGGTGGTGACTAATATAGTGTTTTTTTTAATGTTTTGTTTGTAGAAAACTATCTTTATTCTATAAAAAATAAAGACCCATAATTTACTGAATGAATCCCGGCACTTTTCATTGTGAACTGAGATCATGTGATGTTGAGAAACGATGAATTTAACGCAGTTTTGAGCAAATCTTGAATTTTTCACCAATTTCTTTTTGCAATATTCCAAGACCCTGTGCTGTTAGCACCCAGACTATGTGCTGAGAATGACTTTCAGCTACTACCATGCAATATATTTTAAATAAAGCTTCTTTTGAGTCGGCTAAAGTTGGTTAGCTATGGCAGCCCTTTTGAATTGAGGAATTGATAGAAACAGTCCTATAAAAACAAGACTGCTGGTTATGAGACTGATCATAAATCTGGAGCAGACTGGACTGATGCTGGAGGGTGACGGTCTAAATCTGTTTTCAACAGATTTGATGACCCTCACCTGGTTTGTCACCTGTAGCCCAAAACCCTCCCTTCAAACATCTCACTGCTACGATCACATTTCATTCATCGGAGATCAGCAAGTGGCTTGAACAGCTAGTATCTATGCATCTAATAGTGTTGACTCCAAAAGTTAAATCAGTTGATGTATTTTTAATGATTCTTACAGGAAGGCGAGGTGAAAATATGACTACAGGATCAGATAGGTGTTAATAAGCTGGCATTTATATTCTCAAATGGATAAACAGAAACCTTTTACTTCTTAGTTGATACATGTACAAGTGTAAAAACATCAAAATCCTGGCCTCAGCTCAGTTTAATCTCTAGTAATTTTAGGTGATTTTTAATCAATTTTACTACCAAAATATATGCAATAAGAAAAATCTGAATGTTGCAAGTTTGTGCAATAGATTTAATGCAAAAAGTGACCAATAAACCATTAGCACAGATGCTACGTAGGCTTGAATAAAAGTAGGAGTGTAGGACTGGTTTTATTTGAACCCTCTGGTCCCAAACGAGGTTATTTACAAAAAGGAAAAGGAATACAAAAAATAAAAAGTCCTATGGTGCTTGGCTTACAACAGGTTAACAAAGTGCCTTTTTTAAACTATTGTTCTCTTTTCATTTTATTCAGGTTCATTTTAGAACAATACTGGCAAAGACGTTTGATGGTTTGCAGGTTAGACCTTTCAACAACACATTAAGAGACTTGAACAAACTAATTTAGACAAATCAGGTGGATATTTTCAGAGGTTAGCCTTCTTGCAGCATCAAGTCACCTCGTTTTCTCTCACTGCATCTTAGCAGGAACTATTAAACGACACCCATGTATTGCTTTAAGACAAACCTGAAAAAAGAAGCCCTCCTTAAGCTCCACCCCTTCTGTTTTTACATGTGTGGTCATAAAGTGAGAACAAATCAAGAGGGGAACAATGATCCCTTCATCCAGCCTCTCTAATGGTCCCCATTGCTTCAATTAAAATCTGAAACCAACCTTTCAGATCCAGCTCTGCTGCGAGTCTCTGCATCCTGCAGACATACGTCTGTAGATCAGAGAGAATCAGGTATTTCTGCTTTCAAAATACCCCAAAATGTTCATCTTCTGAGTGGATATATCAGGGAGTAAAGCAACACAGTGTAACTTCACCAACAGGTGAAAAACAAAACAGTCTGTCAGTTGAATAGTTCCAGTTTGTAGACAGGTTCTGGAAGAGTCTCAAGTCAGCTGGAGAAACCTGGATCCACCTTTACAGGATGTGTTGCTGCTCCTTCAGGTCCAGCAGGGACAAAACTAAACAGTGTCCTCTGCTGATTTTATAAAACATCAGTCTGACAGCTGCAGTCGCTCCAGCTGTGACGCGCCGTTAGTCGGGCATGTCGATGCAGAGTTTAGGTGGTGGGACGAAGTATTTTCCAGGACTCTGTGTGATCACCACGCCGGTCTTCTTGTGGAACATGGGAGCGATCTTTGGTGGCGGCTCTGGAACGGGAAGATCCTCGATCGCCTCGGGGTCCTCGCTGCGTTGGAGGTCGTAGGACACGTTACCGTACTCTCTCAGGAAGGGGAGCAGCTCCAACAGGAAGTGGCAGAAGTCCTTACGGATGCCGAACCACCCTGATGGGGGATCAAAAGAGATGGGAAATTAACAAAGTGGCAAGAACCAGAATTATTTTTTGTGAAATCAACATCCAACCGCCAACTGGTCAAGAATGTTTTCAATACAACTTATCGTTTTTGCACACTAATTGTTTGTTTACTGACCCCATGTATTAAAAGGTGGTGCTGTGTACTCTCCCTCCCACTCTGCTCCCCCAGGGAGGTGAGAAAATCAAGCTCCCTGCATTAAGCTGCCTCTGTGTGTCCAGAACTAGATCTAAAATAGGTCAAAGTAAAACTAAAGCAGACAAACACCAAGCCTAAGGTCTGATTCTCCATGACTTCAAATCCACTAAAGGATGTTAAGAGCTTTTCCTCAACTTAGTCACTACATACTTCTCTGTAATGTCTCAATAGTTAAATATATGGCGCTGGATATTCCTTAAAGTACAATCAAAGTTTTATTAGGAATTTTCTCATTTGAATTTGGAACCTAAATTTTATTTGTATGTTTTATGTAGAACTTCGTTGAAAAGCAAGTGAAACTATGTTGACAAGTAAGACCTAAAACTACAATATATTTAGCATTTAATCAAAATATATATGATATATTAACATCTGTTGATATTTCACTGTAAAAGGTTTAAATGTAACTCTATAATACGTCTGTTTGATTGTATTTGATTGATTCAAATACATTCTCCTACTAAACATTACTATATATACAGTGGTAGCAGTTCTGAATGTCAAATTCTGAGCCAAAGCAAAAAAAATATTTTCTATTTTGAACAATGGGGAGATTCTAAACATCATGTAGAACAGCTGACTGATGGTTTTAAGACATTTAAGTCATCTGAAATATCACACCCTCCTACGTTACACTAATTTAAGGAATTTGCAAGAGGTTACAAAGAGCTGAACCTACAAATAAATACATGAGTACACGTTTAAAGGAAATCCATATTAGAAAATGAAACAACTGTTACTGTATACATAAAGTAAAAGAAAGTAGAGAAAAACACTCACAGTGGTTTCCTCCTTTCTGGCCAAAGGTGGTGGCCATGAGTGTGAGCAGAGAGAGCCACAGAGGGACGAACACACACACATAGCTGAGACTGGGACTGTTGGAGGGTTCCAACTTGTGCACCAGAAGGATCTAAAAGAACAACAACATTCAAATAAGATCATCAGGTTATGCTCATAGCTCAAGAATATCCTGGACATCACCATTTAAAATGTTGAATTACTTTAACAATGTGTGACTGAAGAATGGCTGCAGCTAGGGCTGTGGGAAACCGATTATTTTTAAAACGATTATTCGGGCGATTATTTTATCGAATAGTCGACTATTCTAATGGATAATTAGACGATTATTCTAACGATTATTTTTCTGTTGCACGATTAATAAAAACCATAAAATTTCAAATAAATACCCCCCGCCCCAAAAAATGTAATAAATTACTTAAATGTACAACTGTTTTCCAAAGCCAAACATCTTCTGCTTCAAACATAATAAAAGCAGTGTTCTACAACATGGAAGAGCTGTCAGTATTTACTCTTTTACAGTACAGTAACTCTAGTTTAAAGGTTTGGAAAAACTACTAAGTTGTAGTACTAAACAAAACACTGTGAGGTGCACAGTGTGGACATTCCTGAGTGTTTAACATAAAATAAAATGACAGTTTCTAAGGATGAGCTGCATTTTGACATAAATCTCTTGTTTTAAAGATTTAAAAACTGCAGAGCAAAAACAAACACTGTGCAGTTCACAGCAGACATTCCTCAGTGTGTTAGTTAAACTATTTCATCGTCTCAAAATGAAACTGAACTGCTGTTCTGTTAGTGTGTGCAGTATAGCACTGTGTTCCTCCCTCATCACCTCCTCTGTATTACACTCTGAATCGCTGTAGAACAGGAGGAGTCATATTTATATTTGGCTAAAGAAACTACTTATTATTTAGGTTATTATCTGGGTTATTTATGCATTGGTATTTAACGTGAGTCTCTGAAAACAACTGAAGTTAAAGGAAGACTAATGTCTAATAAAGTCATTGACAGATAAATGTGGTTTTAGTGTTAATATTGTTGAAGCCACAGCTGTTGACAGACTGAGAAACACGGCTAAACGAGCGGCGCGCGCTTCCGTGGCGACAGGCGCGAGCACCGCTGACCGGACGGTCGCCTCCTCCGCTCCGAACCGAACCTCATGGTGAGGTCCAGTTAGGGCAGGGGGCGAGCCAGGTGTCGCGCTAACCGCGGGCCCTTGTAGCTCCTCAGGAGCGCTCCAGTGTCTCCTTGGCTGCCCCCCCCCCCCCCCCCCCCCCCCCCC
>SSNR01000173.1:1214626-1240710 GCA_006937965.1 Callopanchax toddi | reverse complement strand
CCCCCCCCCCCCCTCCCCAGGACCAGGTTCTGGGTTTTCCCGGTCTGAACGGATCTGGGTCTGGACCTCCATTAGGTGATGCCTGCTGCAGAGGAACATGTTACTCTTTGGTGAGCCTAGCTTTTTTTGCTTACAATCGTCCCTGTTGCTGAGAACAAATGTTCAGAAGGTCCATGTAGCAGGATTTTACCACCGCAGCAGCAGCCAGGGCGGTGAGTCTCTTCATTCTCCTTCCACCACTGGAGCGGGTTATTCCTAAAACTTTGAGGTAGAGCGGCGGGTTGTGTTCTGGTGACATGTAGAGCTTGGGAGTGCAAGCTGCTGAGCCTGAAAGCTGTTAGAGACGGAGTCATGTTCTCCATGCGACTTTGTTTTGGTTCCCCGCGTGCGTGTGGTGCGCGCGCGCGACGCGTCGACTTCCGGATTTGACGTCGACGTTTTTTTAAAATCGATTCGTCGATGACGTCGACGAATCGCTCCAGCTCTAGCTGCAGCTCTCTATTATTTCAGTCATCAAGTATCCTATCGAGTAATCCATCGATCCCTCAAGAACTCTTGATATAAATATACAAATTCACCGGTTAAAAGCTGCTTTCTCCTCTGCTCTTAGATCAGCACACGCTCTTGTGTAGACTCATACGTTGGAGACCCATAGAAGCTCAATTAAACAATTATTTATTTAAAACAGTTTCTAAAACATCTATTTCTAGATGGAAGACATTTAAAAAGTTGCGTTGAGACTTAAAAGTTGCCATTAAAGCTTCACCACAGGAAATAAAACAGATCAGTTTGTGTTATTGTCCTGGTTTCAGTTATGAAACCGAACAAATGACGACAGCTCACCTCAAAGGTGAGAAGAGGTACAACGATGGTCATCCAGCTGATTGCCATGGTGATGTGAGTTCGCCGCTGCTCAGCGATGATGTCTATGGAGCGGAGGAAGAGGACCGACCAGATGATGTAGTAGAGGACAACAAGGCACAAGAAGGACATGAGGATCCACAGTGGGACACAAACCACCTGCAGGACACAAAACAGGAAGTTATTATATAATAACAAAAGTGGGTTTTAGGTTAAGCACACAAATCAGGACTAAATCAGGATTAATCTCACTCTATGAGATTGTTACAGCAGCCACAAAATAAATATCTAATTATGTTTCTCACCAGCCAAGGCCAGCCGATGATTCCGTCCAGCTTCAGAGCGATGAAGATGAACTGCAGGATATTTACCGAACACAACACCTCCAGCTGATGAGAAAAACAGGGAGGGGGATCAGTACAGAGCTTTGTCACAATACTCATTTAAAAAGTGTGTTGTGTGCTACAACTAATGAAAAACATGAGCAGTATTGATCATCAGCTTTGGTGTTTTTTACTGAACAATAACTATTCATTGAATCAAACTAAAACGAATACAATTACCAATTAAATTGACTACATTTTTACAAATCATTACCACGTCAAAATAAATTACTTTCTTTTTTCTTGCATTTGTAACAAATAAACATAAAAATGACATTCCAGTTTCCTGTCATCAGTGTATATCCCCAAAAAAAACCACTTTCTTACCTCGAGGGAGCGATCGTGTCTAAAACCCCAGACACATGCTGCTACAGAGACAGGCGACACAAAGAAGAGAGGCATGAAGACGAGAAGCCAGTAGTAGTTTCCTCTCGCCACACGGTCGCACACCAACACTTCGAACATCAGCAGCAGGACATGGAGCCCCACAGCTATCAGCATGGCCTTGAATTCCACACACGTCTCTCCTTCAGCCCTAAAAGATGGTACAGAAAAATAAAAAATGACAGATCAATTAAAAAAGAGCTGCATTTTACGTCATTCAATAAGATAAATATTAGGTATCAAATGGAATAAACATAAGTCATCCCCTATATCTCAGTTTAAGGTGGCAGAATATTATCAGTAATAAATTAAATGAAATTGATTTGAATAAATTCACTGTACAGATAGAAATAGATGGCTTAGTCAGAGGATGTGCTCACCAGCTGCTGTTTAATTACTGACTGTAATCCCTGAAGGACAAACCTTACCAAGTGTGTGTGTATACCTGTATTGAGGGTTGTGGGCCCACACTCCAGTGCCCACAGAAGCCCCGATGATCACCAACAGCTTCCACAGCCATATTGGTGTAAATACAGCCCAATAGCTCCACTGGATGACCCCATCTAACCTCAAGGACAGCAACACGGAGAACAGCAGCAGGCAGGAATAGATCAGGAACTTACTGTAAAACAGAAAGGAGGAACAGAAATGATAAATAATCCTTTGTTTCTGGACATTTTATATATTTTTCACCAGAAGACGTGCAATTCAGATATTCACATATCTTATTCCTGATAGAAGAATGTTCTTGAGCTGAAAATTCTAATATTCATGAATAGGAACATTTTACCCCGGAAAATTATATTTGAGATATTTGAAATAATGATTATGAATGGGGGTATCTATATCATATATATCGTAGATGTTCTTTTTTTACTAGGAAGACTTAAATTGTGATCATCTGAAATGCTTATTGAAACTAAACAATGCTGACAGATATTTTTAAGTATAATCTCAGTTGTGAATATATTAAATATACTCTAGTGGTGGATAAGTTTTTTCCATAAATTTCACAAGTTGCTGACTACAAATATGCGTTTTGACTAGAAAAAAAAGCTAATACTATCGAAATAGTAATAAGAACGCGGTTTGATTATATGTTACATCGGCTTGCCATAAAATTGAACCCAGACAAGCAGGAAAGTTGACATTTCGCTAAGATCGAAACTTGATTTATAGAAGCTTTATGAGATTAACGCGGTAACCGATCCTATTTCAGTAGATATTTAAATTAAGTAGAAAACGTGCACCAAACAGCACGTAACGGACACGTATTTTCATAGTTCAAAGCACTGATAAAGTTAGGAAACTGACTTAAATGTTACTGATAACGTTGTTTATGTTAGCATGCTAACCGGGCCTTTAGTAGCCGAACATCGTGGTTTCACTGCTTCAGCGACTTAAATTGACATCGTTTTACATACTTACGTCCAAAACCATGAACTAGAATTAATATCTGTATTCTCAACAAGAACAGCCACGCATGCTTAATATGTTTTCCAACGACGGGCAGAAGATGCTAACAGATAGCTGCTCTGTAGCTAGTCGTTACCTGGGATTGAAGTCCTGAAAGAGTCCTCTTAAATTCATGGTGGAGAACAAGCTGCTTGGCTACGTTAACGCGTCTCCTCGCTGCTGGAGGCCTCTTCACCGCCTTACCCGAATGCTACACATAGTAACTTTCTGTGACAGCCGAGATAATAGTCTTCGTTTCATGACAAGCTTTGGTGTGTTTTGTTTTTCCATCAACTAACAGTCTGGAGGAAATGACGTTGCGTCCTCTTCGTTGGTGAAACTGATACGTCACCGCCACCTACTGGTGGTGACGGAAGTGAAACCTACTGCCTCCCAATGAACGGATGAAGTGTGGGGTTTTAATAAACCACCACACTTTAATTATGAAGTGTGGGGTTTTATTAAACCACCACACTTTAATTATGAACAGTTCAAAAGCGAGCCAGCTTGTTCTTAAAATTCTCAAAATTCAAGCTTAAATTACCTGCAATATTGACCATATACATTGGATTATTTTTTGCTCTACTTTTCATGTTTATACTTTTCTTTTTAATTTTGAAGACATATGAACGAACATACTTTATATCTTAAATGCAATAAAACTTTATTCAGATTCACATTTTCATTCTTTTCAGACTCAGAGAAAGGGACTGACTGTTGGTTTTGTGTGTGTGTGTGTGTGTGTGGGGGGGGTGTTCAAGAAGTCTGAAAATATATTTAAATTCATCATTTTGCTATCTCACGAGCTGCACTGCCAGTTTCCTCATCTCCAAAATGTGCTTACACCAGGGTCAGAGTTTGCTTAAGCACATTTTTCCATCACGTTTTTTTTTTTTATGAATTTCAAATTTTGCATAGAATACACACTTTTTAAACAAGCTTTAAAATAATTAAAAAAGCCACCAGATCATTATCCCAGAAGTTTAATGACCTAATGCCAGACTGAAAGGGCACTTTAACCATCATGCAGAAAACAAAATATTTTGTGGCGTACACAGAATAGTTCTTTGACCTTTAATAAAGACTTATCCCAATTATCATGTCCACATAAAAAAAAGACAAAAAGGTATAACTATGACACATTTAAGATGTCATTTTGACAGAACCTTTAATTAGGCTTAACTGGATTTTAGAAAAGAATAGCAGGGAATTTGGTGGAAAATGAGAAATCCAAGTTGAGATTATTTTTGAAAAACAACTTAATAATTTCTTATTCGGAAATGAAAATAATTGGTTTTTACATTTTTCTTTTTCTTTTAGTTGTGGTTTTCCTTCCACACATCTTCTTGGTGCTTTGCTTCAAAGCTTATTATAAACATTCTTTTCAGGGATTTTCCCCTCCCATCATGAGTTTCAGTTTATTTTGTTGTTGTTTTGTTTTGTTGAAGAAGGTTGAAGGACATTTTCTGATCATTCTTATGTTAAACGCTTCAGTTGCTGTTCAAACTGTTTGTTAAAAGTCATTTTTATATCTGAACAGAACAACAATGTGAAAATGTAAATATCTGAGATCTGAATCAGTCAACGAGTTTCTCAAAAAAGATGCAGCAATAATAAAAGTTATTTATTTATACGGTAATAAAAATTACAATTTTGTGCCAAATGGCAACATTTTTAAACTGATTAAAAGCATTTTGCATGAATCAGCTTATATGAGACAAAGTTTGCAATTACATGAAACAATTAGCAGCTCATGTTGACATAAAAATCTCGAGTTAACACTGACTCTCATATAGTCCCATTGCAGGATAAATAACACAAACATCCTGTAGTCATGTGCAATCGTGCACTCAGATGTTAAATGTTGGCAAACATTTAACACACCCAAGTAAAGATCTAAGACATGGTTTAAAGTACAAGCCTGGAAGGAGGTAGTTATAGATTTAAAAAAAACTAATATATTCCAATGGGGAAAAGACTGTTTCTATTGATAGATCATTATGAAAACTTTAGTCCTGGAAATTCTGTCAAAACTGTAATTTTTTTGTTTTTATCAGCTGGTAATCCAGCTGAAATACAGATTTATAACTAGCAGCTGCAGACGTTTAAATGTGATCTGATGAGTTCTGTCTATATCATTTTACGTGCATGTACAAACATGTTTTGCAGACTGTAATCTTACTTAAATAGCAGCCAGACCTTTAAATAAATAGTCATTATGTTTTTTTAGTCTCAGCTGGTGGTGTGTCATATTTACTGGTAAAACTAAAGCCAGTGAGTCAACTGGATTCTATGAGATCATGTCTATTTAGGAGAAAAGAGAAATAGAAATAAGTTAAAAACAGACTCAATACTTTTTTGTTATTCTTTTTTTGGGTGCAAGTAACATCCTCCAGTCCAACATACCACAGAAGTACACACTTCTTTTTGATCTCCAAGGTGATCGTTCAAGGTGTCGTTCTAGGACTACAATGTCTCTGCATTGTTGTCTTCACCTTCTCAGGTCTCCTGTTGACCCAAGAAGTCCATCTGTAGCTGGGAGGTTTGACTCCTTTAATAAATTAAAAGAATCCAAGCAAGAAGAGTAGGAGTCACTTTGTTGTTGTTAACAAACAGGGCAAAGCAGTTAGACTGGAGCATCCTTCATGTGCTGGGAGGGAACAAAAGAAGAAAAACAGTCAGCTAAATAACAGTTTGATTGTTTTTATTTTTTCCCCCAAAAATAAAAAAAAATGTTTTCTTTTAACCTACTTCTGTTTTATGACCTTTGTATATGAAGTAAAAGCATCCTCCAACACTCATGATCATAAAGAACATCACAAGTGGAATCAGTCTGCTCCGATGGGTCAAAACATCTGGAAGAGAAACAACATCGAACAGCATTAAGATCCATGCAAACAAATACAATATAATCATCATTTAGGAGAAACACTCTAAGAGACTGGTCACACTGACTTAGTGACAAGTAGGAAGGTTTCATGTTCTTCCTCTCACAGCAAGAAGGTCTCAGGATTAAAGGAGTTCAGCAAGAATAAGAGAGTGTTGGTGTGAAAATATGGGCTGATTAATATCAAACAACCCATATTTTAATCACCTTCTCACCTTGAGGCAACAGTCATGTTCACCAATGGGACTAATAATAATACGTGTTGATTTAAATTAATATTTTGGCAATTTTAAGGTGTAGTTTGTGTAAATATATAAATATTTATTACATAACCAGTTGTAGGCAACTAGGCTTATAGAAACAGGGTACTACAGGATTGATGAGCTAAAGGCTAGTCTCAACACAACTAAGATTATAGTGTATCGCTGCCATCTTAAACCTAACCTCCTAAGTTTGAGAGTGGTTTATAGGATGTTATTTCTTAAACCTTAACCTTAGTTTTGCATTACACAGATGTTTGAACAGATATATTAGGAAACTGATGCCAAAACTGACCAATAGATTCACTGGAAATGCTACATTTACAATTATGCTTTACAAAATTTACCTGCAAACAACTGTGTAGAAGATTGCATGTAAAGGTTTTTTTTTTTTTAATTGTGTGAACCACTATGAAATTTTATTTGCTGAAGTTGTTTTAAGATGGCAGCAAAACACTTTGATCTTGGCTCCACCCAGACTAGCCGTTAGCTCATCAGTCCTATTGGTGATAAACACTATTTCTTCAAATAAAGGCTAGTCAGGAAGCAATCTATAAAATGGGAAATGTTTAACACATTTAAAATGAAACACTTCAAAATGGCCTAAAAATCTAATAAGGGTGAATCATTTAACCTCTCACTTTGGGTTTTCCTACCTTTAAGATCCATTTCCTCTGTTGGTTCAGGGGTCTGTAGATATTTAGGATGGAGTGGTGTATCTGTGGCTGTGGGTTTATTG
This sequence comes from Callopanchax toddi, assembly GCA_006937965.1. Lineage (NCBI taxonomy): Eukaryota > Metazoa > Chordata > Actinopteri > Cyprinodontiformes > Nothobranchiidae > Callopanchax > Callopanchax toddi. The sequence goes on along the minus strand of SSNR01000173.1, from coordinate 1,233,741 downwards.
AAGCCTTGATCAGAAAAGACAAAACAAAATACTGATTTACTACGAAGATTTGAAGACAGAAACACCCTAACACCAAAACACACATACAGTGACATTGTTTCAGTCTGTATAAACAAAAGAAGGAAAAACACTGTACTGAATTAGTTTTTAGCCCCCTCAAAAAAAGTTAATTCATAAGCAACAATCCTACAAGTTTGACTCACCAACAACAAGGTGAACAACAGATTGTTTTTGACCCTTCAACTTCGGGATGAAACATTTGTAAGGGCCCTCGTCTCTGTGGGACACGTTAGTGATTTTCAGTGATACGTTTCCTTCTGTGAGGCCGTCTGAGAACAACGCCGTCCTCCTGAGGAACGATGAGATCTTCATGTCAGGAACCTCGCGGTTGTCTCGGTAGAGGTGCACATATTTAACTCGTCTCAGCCGGTCGCTGGGGTCAGGTCTGAGATCGGGCTTTGACCACTCCACTGTCAGGTCTCTCACATCAAACCGAGGCTCCACGTGGCACGGCAGGATGACATCGTCACCTGGAGCAGCTACAACGGGCTGAAGGGATCCAATCACCTGAAACTGACCTGAAAAAAAGTGAAAAGCAAATTGTACTTCAAGGTATAATGTAACTTTATGAGCGCCTAAAAGGCACACTATTCCCAAGCAGTAAAAAAGGTACATACAGTCCAAGGTGCAATGTCAGGAAACAATCTCTGTGTGAGGAGAAAATCAGTTTTTATTTAAAGTATCTGTATGAGAGAGAAAGAGAAACTGTAGATAGATCAGTTACAGTATACTGAACCTTCACAACTGAGACAGAATATTATCGTATCGTCGAATTTAAATCTGAACACTTCCTGAAGCCTTTGGATAAAATTAACCCTGGTAATTCCATTTATGTCAGGTGAAAATACCAGGAAAACCTTTATTTTCCCCTCTGACGTAGGTGATTTATGCTGTTTTGTAAATACACAGAACATTTCCTCACACAATAAGCATTATGAGGGCTTTATCATAACAAGCTCTTTCAAATGTGGGTTATGTTGCAAAATTACTGCCTCTATATGGATTATAACGGGTACAGCAGAAATAGTAAGAAATATAGGAAGACCCAGGTCTTTAAAAAAAGAAAAAAATTCAATATAAAGAAAAGAATTGAGCAGCAGGAACTTAGAACAACAGATATGTCTGAACTATGACAGTGAGATAATGTACTCATAACCAGTTTTCCAGAACCCAGAAACATCAGTATAATCAAAACTAGAACCCTGTACCAGAGGAAAGTACAGCTTTAACCTGACATCAGAATACAACCATACATGCTCTATTTTACAAATCTGATCTGCTTTGTGGAGATGTGTCACTAAATATCCAACACAGGGATGTAATGTCTTTTAACTTTTGATTGTTAATAAAGCAACCTGAAAGTAATTTTTAAAATCAGTTTTCATTCATTCTTTCTTTCAAATTGTTTATGATCATATCAGAAATAAATGCACTTTGAAAACTTAAAAGTTAAATAATCTCATTTGGTTTTCGTCTCATGTTTTTATTTTAAAAAAATGATTGCTTTCTAAGTGTGTTGTGAACTTTAACACAGTGTGTGTGTGTGTGTGTGTGTGTGTGTGTGTGTGTGTGTGTGTGTGTGTGTGTGTGTGTGTGTGTGTGTGTGTGTGTGTGTGTGTGTGTGTGTGTACCTCTGCACCAAAAAAAAAGTTTCTCTTTTTCATTCATTTGGGGCAATGAGGAAGATAATTTAATGAAATAAAACGGAAAAATATTATTTTAAGAAAAAAAATAAACTAAGGTTATAATATTTAACTTTTTTTCATCCAAACATCCCCATATTCAAAAACATTTTTTAGTAAAGTATTTTCCTTTTTCAGTTCAATTCAGTTTAAATGAGATATAGACTTAAACAAACCAGTAAAAGAATTAAAGATGTGAACTAAGCAATTTATCTTTGAAAACTCTGGACTAGAGTCAGAATTTTTAAAATCAACCAAGTTTTGGAAGATTAATTTTCTTTAACTAGTCTGTCAATAATAGACCCTGTGCACGTTAGCATATGCTACTTCCGGTGGGAAGACTCCTGTCCAGTATTTTATTTCCGGTTTGATATTCTCGCCTGGTCGCACCCTATTTACTGTCTTGTATTCCCGAAGAAGTCGACAAAATGAGTGGACTAAGCGGCGATTTACATTCTTCTAGATGTCTAGGGCATTTGCCTAATATTTCTGTTGATGATGTTCACCGACTTGTTGATCGTTTTTCCCTGCGCCAAAGAGCAAACGAGAGAAAGGCTTTACATTTTATATTTCGCAGGATTTATCTAATATTGAAGGTAAGTCACAACCTTCCCCATCGTCAATACTTATAGTTTGAGACCCTTACCAACGTAAATTATTTGTGTATATGCTGTGGCTTTTTTACGGTTTGTTTACATGCTGTGTAATCCTCCGCTGACGGTCGAGGTTTGGAGAACCTGTTTAGAAGCTACAGATCGCTCGGTTCCTATTCGATTGATCTAACACCGGGCCCATTTAGCACATAAATCCATAGGATTAGACACTAAATTAGTCCATCAGCCAGTCATCATATAGAAATAAAAACTCTCCGGAGTGGAGCGCAGCGCAGCAGCAGCTGAGGCACAGCTCTGTGCGCTTTGCGGGACTCTGTATAATATTAACGTTCATTATGATTTCATGAGAGAGAGATGAGGTGTTCACAACCTTCCCCATCATAAATCCTAATATATAGCAGGGGTCCCGTTAACCGGAAATTTCCCGTATTTAACCGTTTTTTTTTTTTTTTTTTTACTTTGGGCGCCGGTCATTCTGACAGGTTTGCGCGCGCGCCTGCCCGTCCATACCGTCATAGGAAATCACTGAATTGTCCCCTCTAATAATTCGAACCAAGGATGCAGAAATAGTGCAGCATCTCCACCAACTAATACCTGCAGCCCAGACTGAGGTTCTGTGCTGCTGAGCGCAGACCTGTGATCCAGACGTCCTGCGCTCTGCAGCAGAAGAACACTGGTCCACCATCAGGTGTCAGACCCGAACCGCTCAAACGCCCCTTTGCAATCCGGTGCTCAGTGCGCGATCAGATATGGATTAACTACACTTCCTGTTGTAATGCTCTCTCAGAGTAGCGTTCATAGGCTGTGGAGGCTTGTTGACATGCAAAATCTGCTCCGCGAGCTGCGCGCACATAGAACTGGACTCCAAACGCGAGGAGGTCTGCATTAAACATCAGCGCCAGGTTCCCCCCCCCCCCAGTATCTTAATGAAAAATATGTGAACCCCTCATCCCTCTCTCACTGTCTCTCATGATCTCATAATGAACGTTAATATTCTGTAATCAGAGTCCCGTGGAGCGCACAGAGCTGCACCTCGCTGCGAGGCGCTCGACTCCAAACGGAGTTTTTAGAAATCTCTATCTGATGACTGGCTGATTGACTAATTTAGAGTCTAATCCTATGGATTTATGTGCTAAATGGGCCCGGTGTTTGAGTAATAATGCTACTGAAAATGTAATTATTATAATTTTTAAAATTAATAAGTGACGGATAAAAATAGATTATGACCGGATTTTTAAAATCCTGTCAGTCAAAATGACGGAAAACCAAAAAGTCTAGCGCGACCTCTGATATACAACGACCTTTTTTTAACCCGATCCTTTTGTAATTTGGACATGATTCTGTAGTCCATCTTCGCAGTAAGGATTTACCGTCAAATACAGCTACAGGAAACGAAAGACAGTACATCCGGTCTCAAACCCGGAAGTTAGCATTTTCTCGTGCACAGGGTCTATTAGTTTTCATTCATCCTTCAAATTTAACAACATAAATAAAAAAGGAACAAACTAACTGACTGAATTTGGCTAAATAGACTAAGCAGATTCAACATAGAAATGATGTAAAAATAAAATAGGCAATGATTCTAATAACTCACAATTTCACAACACAAAAGCACTACATTTGGTGTAGAGGAGTTTAAAAGAACCAAATGATCACAAAGGGCTTCAATGTATCTGTAAGACATATGAGCTCACCTGCTGTAGACGTCAGAGCAAAAAGCAGCAAAAACAGAACTAAAGTAAAAGGAATTGAGTCCGGCAGAGGAGAAAAACTAACGCTGACCTCCTCAGTGTCCATGTTTTCAACTGACTGAGAATTAATGACTCTGTACAGCAGTATCACTCCCTGAATTCCTTTGGTTTCAATTTTGAGGAGGGGGTTTTGACTCACAGAACAATCATTCAGGACAGAATGAGCAACCATAGGTCTTTATGCACCATAAGGTGGACATTACAACAGACTAACACATGTTGCACTCTATATTTCAACATACTAATTACAAAAACAGCTGTCGTTCATTAGTCAGAGGGAGCTCTCCCCTGCACTGTTAAAAGTCATTGTAGGTTTTTGCTGTCTGGACAAATGTAATCATGCTCATTGAACTCAACAGCAGCTACAACTTAATAAGATTAGTTGCAATAACTTCAGTTTGAAAAAAAGATTAGAAACTTAAAATTTTGAGTAGAATTTAGTTGCAAATACATGTTGATTCAACTTACTTTAAGCTGTATTCATTGGTTTTCTTGGGTTTATGGGGCGGCGTATAGCTCAGTTGGTAGAGTGACCAGTCTGGTAACCAGAGGGTCACTGGTTCAATCCCCAGCTCCAGCTGGGTTAGATCGTCATTGTGTCCTTGGGCAAGACATTTCACCCACCGTGACTGTGTGTGAATGTTGGTGGTGGTCAGAATGGCAGATGGTGCAGAATGGCAGCCTCACCTCTGTCAGACTGCCCCAGGGCAGCTGTGACTACAGACATCTGTCATAGTTTACCACCACTGGTGTAAATGTGTGTGTAAATGAATAATGGAGCTTCTGTCAAAGCACTGTGGGTGCCCTGAAAAGCACTATATAAATCCAATCCATTATTATTATTTAAAACTTAACTATTAAAGTTTTACCAACATATCATAATGTAAATACTTGAATAAATAAGTTCAAACAACTCTTCATCGAGTCTGCTAAACTTAAAATTTTGAGTAGAACTTAGTTGCAAAGACATGTTGAGTCAACTTACTTTAAATTGTATTAATTGGTTTTCTTAAGTATTTAGAACTTACCATTTAAAGTTGACAAAACTTAACTCAGTCAAAGCAAAAAGTAGACTAGACCGAGTTAAGTTGAGTCAACAAACTTTTTTTTACAGTGTGTGTCGGGCAGCCCCTTCTCTCATCTCTTTACCCAAAATGTTTTGAAAAACTTCCCACAAACTGACACGATGTCCCGCATTTTGACTACTTTTCAAAAGTCCTTTAAACCTATAATAGGCTTTGATAGTACAGAACAAAATAATCAAACACTAAATGATGATCAGAAGTCAGGGGAAAAGTTTAATCTGTTGCACACAGAGCTGCCTATTACTGGTGATCGTGTAAAGAATTTCATTTACTAAAGACATCCACATAAAACACAACTGACATGTCCTGGATACACACAAGTGTGGATCTTCATGCACCAACACACCTTTGGGTGAAACTTAATTTCCACCTTTCACCAAAAGTATAAGGAATGATCCAAACAGTAATTATCAGTGTTTGCTGCCTGCCTCAGCGTTTTTCTATCTTTCTGTGACAGTTCACATTTGTGTTATTCTCAACATTTCTGACTACAGCTGTAGGAAACAAATTCAACCAACAAACAGCCCTGATGGTGTTTTTATTGATCACTATTTACAAAGAAACTAATAGCTGTAAGGTGACATTAAACTGTTAACTCCTAAACAGACATAAACAGTTCATGCCCTAAGGTATTTAAACCTTACCTTATCATCCACTCCTTCTACCGAAGCCTGTCATGTTCTGCGGGGCTGAGTGTGTTTGTGCTGTTTCCTGATTTTTTCCTCTATCTCCTCCTTCAGGGTGTGTCGGGCTGCTGCAGCTGCTAACATGTAGCCTGGCAAGCCAGACTACATTCACATAACTGACGGTCTAGTTTACTAGGCTAGCTAACATCTGGCAATCAGGAGGGCATAAAGAGTCTGCTGTGGGCCAGGGACCAGTGCCAGATTGTCCTGCTTGTTCGAGCGGTAATCAGACTACTGTTAGCTTTGACATATTCTGAATGTATTTGATCTCTTGTCTTTTCTTCTAAGCTGTGTGCTGCCAGACCTGAAACCATCCAGTGTCCTGATTCTAACCTGAATCCGTTTGACTGTCCTCCCATCTCTGGCTCTCCTCTGCCCTGTGGAGGACCGCCCCATGGGAGGATCTACTGGAGTGGCACAGGGTGGCAGTTGCCACCCTAAAAGAAAGCTTTGTGACCCCTGCTGCCACCTCAGCCAGCATAGATACGTATATAATATTCTTGTATATGGTGGCAACCCCAAAAAAATTCTTGTCCCTCTCTTGCCACCCCATAAATATTTCTCTAGCTCCGCTGCTGCAACTTTCACTGAAAGTGAAAGTATAAGATGTGTCATGCATTCCATCATGTGAAAAAATGAGTCGCCTGTGTGAAACTCGGCATCTCCTAAAACCCCCTAAATCAATAAACACTTTAAAGTAAAAACCAAAAGAGCAACAGAAACTCATAAAGAGTCGTAAACAACTTGTACAAGCTTGTTACAAGCTTCTCTGGTTTAGGCAGATGTAAAAAAAGGTAAAATGCTGACATCTGCTGTTCACTATAAGTAATTCTTTTCATTTTTAATTTTGACCAGGAGGTTGCAACCTGTGACTCAGAGTTCACATGTGATTATTTGGTCCCTTTTTGCTTTGTAAAAACATAATTGACCAAATCTACATTCACAACATTATAAAATAGGGTTTGAGCTATTTTTCCCTATGTTTGCAAACATCTTTGTGACAGAATGATACCAACAATACAAAAACCTAAAGGTGATATGTGGATGATTTTTCTATGTATCAAAGTTTTCTAAATGTTTTAAAAGATATTTCAGGTCTAAATTATGATCTATGGGTAGAGTTCCACAACATGTCAGTCTGATGAAGACCCTCCTTCCTCCTATAGACCCCTTTGCATTTTTCTGGCCGCAGAACGTTTTCAGCCAATAAAATTCAAATTTCTGCATTGTCGGCTTTACTGTCAACGTGCATTCAAGCAAACATGTAGCAGTAGGGGGCGCTCTTGTACAGGACACTCCGTGTGTTTCTCTGTTTATTTAGGCCGTTCATGGAAGAAAAATAGCGAATTAATACTAAAAACGTATCCATTCCCCAGCTAATGACAGATTTATTTTTATTTTTAAACATTTCACCTCACAGAATGGCAAGGCTTGCCAAGGATACACGTTTATTTTGGTCAAAAAGTTCATCCAGGGCCAAGTCATTTCTGTGTTCAACAGAGCTAAGTATCAGAAGCAGCAGGGACAGACAGCTCAGACCCTGTACAGTGTTGGAATGTGATTTGTGAACTGTGTGATTAAACCCTACAGTTTGAGCTGCACAGTTTATGCCTAGGTTACAGACCGAGGCAATGCGCCGTGTACACGCGCGCACGTCAAGGTGTTTTGGGAGGAGCCGTAGGATGTTAGATTCAAAAACTGCTCTCTTGATGAAATAATCCACAATGCGGCTTTAGATGATTTAAAATAATGTGACTCAAACCATTTAAACACATCACACTAGTCATGGGGCTCCACAAGGTCTTGTGTTTGGAGTGATACTCATCACCTCACACATGCCTCAGTTTGATAATATTATTTGACAAATCATCACGTTACCACTGCTTGTAACTGAGTATTATCATCATAACATTAGCAATGTATCCCATGTTGTCTAACAACATATAAGATTTAACTCTGAACCAAAGGAAGTCCATGAATAACTCCATGTTAATGAAGATTCATCATTAACATGATCTAATCTGTCAGATAAATAAGATCTAAACCGGCTTAGTTGTTTCTAATAATTAGTATCATGTTCTAGTCACAGTAGAATATTGTGGCCAAAAAGCTGCACTGCATAGATATCAGGTTCTTCTGTGGCTTCTAAAACAACCTTCCCTGCTTTTCTTTTTAACAGAGATTATTTTATTTTGAAAAGAATTTCATGAAATTATTATGGTTAAAAAGACAGATCAACAGAGCTTATATCTTCATCAGTCTGGTTACTGTATTGGGGTTGTTGTTGTTCTCCTCTTAACCCTTTAAAAAGTGCTCACTTTACTTTAACTTTCAACCACTGAGTGTTATTGTGGACTATTAAAAGGACGTTTTTCATTTACCACCTTTAATTTCAGTTGATTTAAGTTATTCGTTTATTTGACTTATTTTTAAATGTTTGCACTTTTTTTTTTGTTTACTGTAAAAAAATATTCCATGTAGTTTGTTCCAAAAACAAAACTTTTTTTTTCCTGATTTTCAATTTAGATGAGAAAAACTGAGGATCAAAGGCACAAAAAAATCTCATTATTCTTGGTCTCGTGGTAATCCATAGACCTGCTCAGAAAATAGCTGCTATTCTACCTCTTCAACCTGACGCACAAGGAACGTGAAAATTGAGACACATAGGTGATTCATTGCTGAGACCAGGTTTCCGAAGGACAAAATTATCAATAGGCTCCATTATCAAATCTAACTAACAAATGTTTAGAGGAGAGATCTCTAGTGTTTAATGAGCCACATCTAATATTCTGAGATTACTGACATTGGCTTTTTTTCTTTTTTTGGACCACTGATGAGCAGACCCTGTCTCAATGGGAATTTGTGAGGGTAACCTTCAGAGTTGTGTGTACAACAACCCTACTTCCTGGTCTGGGATGAATGTTTTCTCTCAGAATTAGACCAGGTTTTCCCTAAAATGTTTGCCAACTATCCATGAAGCCCACACAGTTTGTGGGACACCACAAAAACAACCAGACGCAGAACAACATGCAGCCAATCATGACATTACTGATTAGACTGAAGAGGAAACCAGAGAAAACTACAGAATAGTCCTTTTGTTGTTAGGTAGTGATCTCTGATTGGTGTAATCAGGTGTCGTTAAAGCCAACAGGAAAAACAATCTTACGGTATTAATAAATATTCTTAGTCAGTAGTTTCAGGTTTGATTCTTTGTCACCTGCTCTGGCCCCCAGGAGGCTTTTGACTATGGTCCCTCGTGTGGCTAATGCAACGTTTTGGTCTTTGGAGTTACCAGAATCGGTTTCTCACATACGTAGTACCTCTTCTACCACAAGCTCAAGTCTTTGACCAGAGTCCTGGGAGCTTGAGGATTCTCAGCAGTATAATGGATTTTAAAATTACATATAAAGTCAAGAAGTTTTTCTGAAAAGGAAGAAAAATACTCCCTATCACTACAACTCTGTTGTTTTTATGTGGACAGGATAAACAATAGTTTTTTTAGAGCCCACATCCTGAATCTGAGGTGTGAAGCAGCCCACTCACCTCAGGTTCAGTCTGAGTCGCTCAGTAGCTGAAGGGGATGGAAGTGATGACGCTGTGCTCTGTTGTTGGTGAGTTCGTGTTTTTAAGTTTCATTTTAATCTAATATGTTTCATTGAACCTAGTGTTGGTTTTAAAAAAGAGCTACCTGTAATGTTGGGGAGCTTGTTTCAACATAGTTTTACATTTAAAAACGTAAGCATGAATCAATAGTTCCATCCAATTAAAACGATCAACATGATTAGTCTTTTTTTTGTGTGTAAATCTCCAGAAAAATACCTGAGCAGTTTCCTGTCATGTGATGTCAGTTAAAACCACCACCAGTATTATTAGTTCAAAGTCCATCTGCATTCTTTTTTTTACTCTAAAATTTAAAATAGCTTCATTATTAAATACAGTTCAGTAAAGTATTGTATTCAATCAAAAATACATTTCTCTAAAATTTCTATTTAAGATGTAGACCCCTTACATTATACCTTGAAAGACCCCTGCAACAAAATAACACGGCCTTTAGCCCTTACATCTAATGTTAAAGCGGCACTCCGGAGGATTTCATCAGGAGAGCAGTTTTTGAATCTAGCGTCCAAAGGCTCCTCCTCAAAACATCTCGGCACGCGCGTCCGGTCGCGTGTGCGCGCGTGCACGCGGCGCATATACTTCGGACATGAACTGTACAGCTCAATGTGTAGGGTTTAATCACTCACAGTTCACAATCTTATTCCAACAATACTACGAGGGTCTGAAGAGCCCTCTCTGTCCCTGCTGCTTCTGATATTAGCTCTGTTAGCAGAGAGCTGCTGCTGGACTCTGAAGCTGAACTTGACTCGGCCCTGGATGAACTTTCTGACCAAAATAAACGCATAATCCTGTCAAGCCTTGCCATTCTGTGAGGTGAAAGGTTTAAAAATAAAAATAAATCCGTCTTTAGCTGGAGAATGGGTAGGTTTTTAGTAGAAATGAGCCGTGAGTCCTCAGTGAACGGCTGAGACGGCAGAGAAACACACGGAGCGTCCTGTACGACAGCGCCCCCTACTGGTACAGGTTTGGTCGATGCGCGTGCATGTTGAGAGAATGCAGAAATTTGAATTTCATTGGCTGAAAAATGTCGGCGGCAAGAAATAATGGAAAGGGGTCTCTAGGAGGAAGGAGGGTCTTCATCAGAATGACAGATGTTGTGGAACTCAACCCATAGATCATAGTTTAGACCTGAAATATCATTTAAAACATTTAGAAAACTTTGATACAGAGAAAAATGCTCCAGAGAGCCGCTTTAATCTATGCCAATGCATTTAATCTATGGATGCTCATCTTTTAGATTGAAATTAAACCTTATTTATCTCTGCAAATAGAAGATACACTAATCTTTTGTTCCTAAAATGTGTTCCAACAAATTCCAATCAACATATTTTTTGTCTTTTTGTTCTGAAGAGAAGCTTCTTGTTGACACATAGCTTCTTTTGTTATATAGTTACAGCTATAGCTGTCTCACAATGTGACCACAATATAAAAACATTCTCATTTTCTTCTCATTTAACAAACATTCTGATTTTTTTCAGCTGTTCTGAGAATCGTTCCCAACAGGTCCCAGTTCTTTCGCTACGATTCAGTTACATTGAGCTGTGTGGACCAGAAAGACCCTTCTGACTGGAGAGTAAAGAGAAACACAATCACTGAAAATAATCAAGAGTGTTCCTCATCATGGGGGAAGAGAAACCAATCAGACTGCTTTATTAGTGACGTTTACCCATCAGACAGTGGAGAGTACTGGTGTGAGTCTGGACCTGGAATGTGCAGCAACATCATCAACATTACTGTGACTGGTGAGTTCAAACACAACCATTACATTGACTTTATATTTGATACATGTTAACATATGATGCACTTCCTCCAGTCATCAACCTATAAGGCTCATTTTAATAAGCATATTCTGCCGTTTAGATGGCTATTTCAGAGGAACTGTTTTGGTACAAGAATTATGATTTTTTTTTTTGATCAATCATCCAAATATAAAGATTTGCCTTCACTGCAAGGAAGGACTGACTGAGAATTAAGGTCCAAAAATTGTCCAGGAGACATAAGACACCCCCCACACTATTAGACCAATCAGAACATAATATATTTGGAGGATCTCCTTTGATGTAAAGGTAATTATAATGATGCTATGCTCTTAATACTTGCCAATATGTTTCCTGCACCCTTGCCAATTTTTATGTGGCTGCAGCAAGTTCTCATGATACCAGGTATGCCAACAATCTCTTCTTGAGTCCTGTCTGGGTAAGACTCTTGAACCATGTCAAGAGGAAGCTCCTCCTTATCATGACACTAGCATGATTCTACCATGTGATTATGTTGTACTCTAGGCATGAAGCCACAATCTTGCTTCAAAATTTCAACAATAAAGCCATGTTGGTGCAATCAACCCTGGAATCACCTTTCAAATGACAGCAAATCTTTTTTATACCACACTGTGATCTTGTGTAAATGGGATCTACCAAAGAGAAACACCATGAAGTCATATTTTTGTTGCATTTTGGTTGTTTTTTATAGTCTTTCTGCTCCTATGTTGTTCAGATGGCTCTGTGATCCTGGAGAGTCCAGTCCTTCCTGTAGCAGAAGGTGAAGCTGCTACTCTACGCTGCATCAGTAAAGAGCCCTCCTATAACCTCACTGAATTTTATAAAGATGGTGTTCTTGTTGAGAACAGCTCCACTGGAGTCATGACCATTCATCAGGTCTCCAAGTCTCATGAAGGATTCTATAGGTGTAACATGATAGGAGCTGGAGAATCAGCAGACAGCTGGCTGGCTGTCAGAGGTAAGAAGGTCTTCAGGCTGTTAGACAAGGAGGACGGAAATGTCTCATTTGGTGTTTGCACTAACAGCTTACTTTTTTTCTTGTTGTTTGTTGAAGTTGAGCGACCTGAAGCTTTTCGCTCTTCCCTCACATATTTCTTACTTCCTGCCCTGAGCGGCTGTCTCTCACTTGTCTCCATGATGCTGCTGTGCCTCAAAAGAAACCTCAAAGGTCAGTGTGGTTTCAAATAAATCCTGTGACATTTTTGAGAAGTTGCTTGATGTTGGGCTGCTTGGTGGCACAGTTGGTTAGCACTGTTGCCTCGCAGCAAGGAGGTCGTGGGTTTGCGTCCCGGCTCTGCGGCCTCTCTGCGTGGAGTTTGCATGTTCTCCCCATGCATGCATGGGTTTTCTCTGGGTGCTCCGGTTTCCTCCCACAGTCCAAAAACATGACTGTCAGGCTAATTGGGCTGGTAAATTGTCCTTAGGTGTGAGTGGGTGTGTGGTTGTTTGTCTCGTTCGTCTCTGTGTGGCCCTGCGATGGGCTGGCGACCCGTCCAGGGTGTCCCCCGCCTCTCGCCCCCTGACCGCTGGAGATAGGCACCAGCTCCCCCGCGACCCTCTGTGGAGGAATAAGCGGCTACAGAAAATGGATGGATGGATGGATGCTTGATGTTGATTGAATGAGAGGAAAAAAGTAAATATGACATATACAAATTCAATTAATGTTTTTTATACCAGTGATGGAACCAGACTTTACATTTTTGTAAAACCTTATTAAAAAATGGATTTAAATCATATTTCTCCTCACAAAACATAAAGAAATACAGAATTTATTACCTCTCTTCTATAAATAAAGTAAATAAAGTCCATGATTCAGTCTTAAAGCAAAGAAATAATTAGTGCCATTAAATTAAAACAAACTTTAAGTACAATTATAGAAATACCTTAAATATAATTTTCACTTTTGTCAAACCACTGCAACCTTTAATTTTGATGAAAAAAAAAACAAGACAATAAAACTATTGATCCCTGATAAGAGCCAGACAGTATACTGACAGCAAAAGCAGGGAATTTTGTTTGGAATAAAGTTTTTTTAAAACATCAATGTCTGGAGCCACCATATGAACTGAAACAACAACAGTTTATTTCTTTCCTACATTGTATAAAGAAAATATGGACCAACATTTTAAAAAAGGCTTCTTTTTGAACAAACTTAATAAAATAACCTGGATAAAATTATTTCTATCACTTGCTACCTCATGAAACAATTATTTGGACCCAGAATCCCACAACCAGTTATGAAAAAGGGACTAAAATGTGCTCAAACAATACAGTTGACTAGAACATCAAAGTGTTAAACACCTTTATTTTTTAAATCAAAATGACACTGGATTTTTGAAAGTCAGCCATATTTAACAGAAAACGTTTTTCTCTGCAGCTCCAGTCGATCGTGATGTTTTCTACATCGACGTCACCTTCCCACAAGAAGAGCAGCCAAAAGGTCTCACAGGTAAACAAACATGAACAGAACAGCTGGTGGTCCATATTATGATTTTAAATAAAATATAAGCCTGAACAGACATTTTTTGTACTATAGGTGAACGTTTATTTTTTTTCTGATGGAAGATTATTCATATAGTGGAATAAATTTATATTTGCTGTATAGGCTGATATTTATGTCAAAGAAGAATTTTCTAACGGCACACAAAATTATTTTCTACTTCATAATAAGATTATTAATGAAAATGTTTCTGTCTCCCACAGAGACAACAGTTGAACCAACTGTCTACTCAACAATCAGACCAAGAGCCACCTGAAAGCCAACAGCAACACATGCATTATGTATTTTATTTAAAAGGTTTGATGTTTGATTTTCTTATTATTTAAGGGTTTCATGATGAAATTTGCAAGTAGTTTTTTCTGTAAATCTTAAAACGTTTTATTGTAACTAAACATGTCAGAGCTTATTACGTAACACCAACAACATAGAAATTTATTTAACAGTTTTCATGTTTTTGTACATTATGAGACCAGTGGTGTGCCCCCTAGTGACGGCTGTAGTCCACAGAAAATATAACAGTAATTGTTAGTGGTGGGACTTGATTTAAAAATTAATCTAATTAATTACAGACTTTGTAATTAATTAATCACACTTTTTTATTAAAAAGGAAATTTGCTGTAAAAAGCCATGTTTTTTATTTAATTATTATTATTGGGGGACAGAATAAAATAATAGACCTGAACTTTAATATAATAATCTCAAGCTCTTTTAATTTATTTAAAAAAAAAGTCAACTACATTTAAATTGCATTTCAGCTCAAAAAATGTGAATAACAAAAAAAGATCCTGTCTAAAGCTGGACAGACTCTAAAATACAGAACTTTATTATTTCATTTGTTCATTTTAAGTACAATTTCAGGAAGGTATTGTTTTAAAATAATAATAATCAAAGATTTCCATCTTGTGGCAACACCTGTATGAGAGAATCATTTTCTGCAGTGTGTTCAACTGACCCACGGTCTTGCGACTCCTGCTCATTTTCAATGAGGGATCTGAGTCGGGTCTCCAAACCAGACCGGAACGTACGGCGAGGAAGGAGCAGGAATTAACCTATAAAGGCTAGAGACTGTCCAGTTTCAACACCGATTACTTTCGGTTTTCACGGTGGAAGGAGCGGAGGGCCGTTTTACCGCGACCGTGTAGACAGGGGAAGCGTGTGAACTGATGAGATCCGAAGCGGTTGGGGCGGGCTGGATCCATACGACGGAGGATCTTGACACGGGCTGCGTCAAGGAGCTGAGTAGCAGGAAATCATGCTGACAAGTGCTCTGCCTTGCTTCTGTAACCAGGTGGTTGGAGGTTCAAAGTTCCGACAGCATGCCCTGGAAGTGAATGTAGCATCAGTTACCTCCTCACCACGCCCACTTGATTACCTGATGGCATAAAGGTGTGCAGCCCAGTCAAGGGGTTGGTTTTGGTGTGACAAGGCGGGTATGCGGTCGTGTGGATGCCTGGCTGTTTGAGGAGTTCGCTGAATGGAATGCAGCTTCTAGGGGTGCTCTGAGCCCTGGTGTGAGCTGCGCTCTGAACTGCTTAGGCAGGCCACTGCTGCTCAGTTGGGGGGGGGGAAAATTAAGTTTATCAACTGGGTTTTAGAGGAGATAAGCTCTCAACCACGTCGGCATTTTAGTGGGTTTTGTTTCGGTTCTTTTCTGTCTGGAATCCCTTTATTGGTTTTGTCCCTGGTGGTTATAGGTCGTTTTTCTCATTATTTACCAGTTAAAGGTCCTTGGTTACTCTGATTACGGTAATTTATTTTGTGTTTTGCTCGGGAAGGGGGAACATTTTTAAAACAATGAACTATTAAAGCTGTTCTTTTAGTAACCCAAGTCAATAAAGATCTGTACATTTTGCTACCTCTGTCTGGGTTCCTTTTGCACCAACTTAACCTTGGGTTAGTTGGCCATTGTGGTACAATTTAGGGGCCTCTAGCCTTGCCCTTGGTCACACTTCAAACGCAAGTTGCATTAATTGCGTAAATTTTTTTACGTGTTATTTCTTTTCAAATTAATTAATCATAATTAATGCATTAAAGTCCCAGCCCTAGTAATTATACTAAATAACAAGCAGGTCCTAAACTGATTAGTTTCTGTGAGCTCTAAGCAGTCTAGTCGTTTTTAAAGTGCTATACAAATAAAGTTTGAGTTGAGTTGAGAGTTGAGACTTCAAATTCAGAAACATGGTGAGAATTTATTTGGAAGAAGATTCTTTATATCCCCGCAAATCAAAAACTCCTAAACTGGTTTTGTAGGCTCTAAAAAATAGCCCTTCTTATCCTGGAGAAATGATGAGGACTCTCTTTTTAACCAGCGGTATGAGGCTTTATTTCATACACAATTTACAGACCTGGAGAGCATTTTCCAAAAAGCCCCCGAACGCCGAACGAGGTGCGGTTTAAATACACGTCTGATTCACACACACACAGATTTGCATGTACACACACACAGTTCATATGTTCCATGTGGAACCACTCCTCCGGCGCATGCACTGATGTCGTGATGAAAAAAAACATCGCTTACAGGAAGTCTGATTCTGTCTGGGGAGGGGACCAACAGTTTTCCCGGGAACAGCCTTTATCAGAACATTCCAGGAAAAACCCAGCATTTTTCAACTCGAAGGTGGGGCCCTGCCTCAGTTCACATATCGGGCAAGCGGCCTTAGCTGACTCGTAGCTCCTTAGCTCATGTACTTACTAAGGCTTTTAAACTGCATGGGTCATACTCACCTGTTGGTGACCTGTTGACCTAAAACTGCCACAACAGTTTCTCTGAGCATGGATATTGCTGGAGGAAATGTAACACATCTGCAGATCTGTTTCATGTATTTTGGGATTGCCCTAAACTGTCCATTTGTTGGATGGAAGTAGTGGCCAAAATCAACATATTAGGTATTCAACTACCATGTGATGTCAGTGTAATTCAGGCAATATACTGTAGACTCATCATTTTTGAGTAGGAAAGACCAAGGCCTCATGGCCATGTGTCAGCTTGTGGACGGCAACACCTTTAAGACTATTGAATAACTCAAAAGGGAATACAATATAGAGAACAGAGATTTATTCAAATATTTTCACGTGAGACCTTTCTTTAAAGTACCCATGACTCATTTAAATAAATTTATATTAAACAGGTGTAATCTTTGATGCCTCTAGATCAGCGTTGCACCATTATAACTCAAAATACGCTGTAATTATTTCCTAACGAGCAACTCAGAGATCAGAAGAAAGCGCCGCCTTCCGGTTCTGCTGGGTTTCTCCTTATTTGGCAGCCTGACACTTCTGCTGCAGCAGGGGGCAGTGTCGTCGCGTGAAAGAGAAACGAAACTGAAACTAAACACTACACGGTCTATGGGCAATGGCGGCGGCACTGCCTCGCTCCAGGTGTCGTGAACGTGCATGTGGGAGGAGAATTGACCATATAAGCAAGTCCGGATCACTATGACCTCATAGCGGGCTGGAGTGAAAAAAACTGTTTGAAACCTGGGTCTGAAATCTGGAAGAGCTTCTCACTGGCTGTACTAGGAGACAGATGGACGCCGTTTTTTGCTCTTTCTGGCAGGTTTAAGGTGAGAACTCAAAGTTGCAAACTGATAGATAAGTCAGAAAACATGGAAACCGATGTCATGGGCACTTTAAAATAGATGAGTCAAAGTTCATAAAATAAGTAATATAAAGTAGAATTATAACAGTTTCTGCATTTTATTAATAAATCAAAGATTATAACAGCTGAAAACATCTTTTTTGTGGTTTTGTGCACACATTTCTCAGCTCACACTCGCACTTTAAAAAAAATCTACACTAATTTGAATGAATAAATGTTCTTCTTGAAATTACATTGACATATAAACATGTTTGAAGATATTTCTTGTTATTGTGTTTTCACAATAAGCACTTTCTCAGTGTGTTAAAACGATGGGTACTAATTTTGGCTTTAGAGATTGTAGCTGAATTTTTATGCTGGTGCTACAACTTTTTGTTCTGTGCTACAAAACCTGCAACCTTTGTAGCACCGGTGCTATGAGCTAAAAAAGTTAACGTACAGCCCTGCAGGGGGTCGCCAGGACCTCTCTACTTTGAGGGGTTAAAAATGTATTTATTATATTTTTTAATTAAAGTTTACCATATTAATTTATTCTGACCTTAATATTAAATAACATGCATTTATTTCATGTTTGTCTAACATAACGAAGTCTTTACAGTTTTGTAATAATTATGAAAAATAACTAGCGATCTGTACGAGAAGGGTCTGGCTGCGGCCGCTGTGGAGCTCCACAGCGGCCGCAGCCAGATACTATTGATCTGTACAGGAAACCCGATCGGTACTGCGCATGTGCGAATCTTACGTATGAACACACCGGTCTAGTAGCGACGCATGTAGCTGCTGCAGAGAGCCCTCCTCCCTGTTGGATAAACTAAAGTTTCCAGCGGAGACACCTGGACAGTCCTACATGATCCAGTAAACTTTCAACAGCATCGCCAGTAACGGACTGGGCACCGGGAGATCTCCTGGTCTCCTCGCCGCTAAACCTGACCCGCTCCGTGATCATACCGACGATCAGGACGTTTCTAATAAATAAATCAACAATCCTTCATGGCTCCTCGGGCGTCAGTCCTCCTAAAAGCTGCAAAAACGCAGCAAAGTTGAGTCACAGACCCTCTCCTCTCTGTGGGTTCTAGTGTGCTGCAGACCTGACCCCCCCTTCCTCCCCCCCTCGACGGCCCGCGCGCGTGTGAGTGTGCGCGTCACCGAGGAAAGAAGCAGACAGGGACCTAAAAAGAACTAACAACTTTATAAACTAAAGTTTTAAGTTGTAACAAAGGATATTGCAGTGTTAGAAGATGGTCAACTACATACAAAAATACCTGATATTAATATTGAAATCCTTGTTTTATATTATTTTAATTAACCAGGTAAATTTAATTGAGATTAAGAACATTTGTTGAGCATTCTGAAAAGCTTTAGGTTTTGCAAATGACACTAATAGTCTGTCAGAGAAAGTCCAGCTTTAGACATTTTGGGGTTTAATGGGATGATTCAAGTGTATGAACTACACTTACTGACTGTAATGATAAATAAGGAGAAGTTACATCAGGTACTCACGTCAAACCAACAGGTTTCAGTCCTCTTCTGAGTTTAACCTGTCTGAGTTTCCTTCCCTTTCACATCTTTGCTGTTAGGGGAAGTGTTTTTCTAGTTCAAAGGACATGTAAGCAGTTTTTAATGATGCTCCAGACCAAAAAAAGCTTTAATATGAGACTCCAAGACAAATGAAGTACAAACAAAAGGCACATTACAGATCTGGTAAATAAAAATGTTGACTTGATCCTTTGCAGGGTCTCATGT
>SSNR01000173.1:1175318-1214616 GCA_006937965.1 Callopanchax toddi | reverse complement strand
TAGCGTTGCACCATTATAACTCAAAATACGCTGTAATTATTTCCTAACGAGCAACTCAGAGATCAGAAGAAAGCGCCGCCTTCCGGTTCTGCTGGGTTTCTCCTTATTTGGCAGCCTGACACTTCTGCTGCAGCAGGGGGCAGTGTCGTCGCGTGAAAGAGAAACGAAACTGAAACTAAACACTACACGGTCTATGGGCAATGGCGGCGGCACTGCCTCGCTCCAGGTGTCGTGAACGTGCATGTGGGAGGAGAATTGACCATATAAGCAAGTCCGGATCACTATGACCTCATAGCGGGCTGGAGTGAAAAAAACTGTTTGAAACCTGGGTCTGAAATCTGGAAGAGCTTCTCACTGGCTGTACTAGGAGACAGATGGACGCCGTTTTTTGCTCTTTCTGGCAGGTTTAAGGTGAGAACTCAAAGTTGCAAACTGATAGATAAGTCAGAAAACATGGAAACCGATGTCATGGGCACTTTAAAATAGATGAGTCAAAGTTCATAAAATAAGTAATATAAAGTAGAATTATAACAGTTTCTGCATTTTATTAATAAATCAAAGATTATAACAGCTGAAAACATCTTTTTTGTGGTTTTGTGCACACATTTCTCAGCTCACACTCGCACTTTAAAAAAAATCTACACTAATTTGAATGAATAAATGTTCTTCTTGAAATTACATTGACATATAAACATGTTTGAAGATATTTCTTGTTATTGTGTTTTCACAATAAGCACTTTCTCAGTGTGTTAAAACGATGGGTACTAATTTTGGCTTTAGAGATTGTAGCTGAATTTTTATGCTGGTGCTACAACTTTTTGTTCTGTGCTACAAAACCTGCAACCTTTGTAGCACCGGTGCTATGAGCTAAAAAAGTTAACGTACAGCCCTGCAGGGGGTCGCCAGGACCTCTCTACTTTGAGGGGTTAAAAATGTATTTATTATATTTTTTAATTAAAGTTTACCATATTAATTTATTCTGACCTTAATATTAAATAACATGCATTTATTTCATGTTTGTCTAACATAACGAAGTCTTTACAGTTTTGTAATAATTATGAAAAATAACTAGCGATCTGTACGAGAAGGGTCTGGCTGCGGCCGCTGTGGAGCTCCACAGTAACCGGATACACGTCACCTCCACACTAACCGAAAACACATGACCTCCACAGTAGCCAGAAGAGAGGCACCTGGGTCAACAACCCTCCCCCTAACCCTAACCCTAACCCTAACCAATTCCGGTATGGTATACGGAGGTTGTGTAAAAGTCGATTTAATTGAAGTTTCGTGTTTCCGGTTACTGTGGAGCTCCACAGCGGCCGCAGCCAGATACTATTGATCTGTACAGGAAACCCGATCGGTACTGCGCATGTGCGAATCTTACGTATGAACACACCGGTCTAGTAGCGACGCATGTAGCTGCTGCAGAGAGCCCTCCTCCCTGTTGGATAAACTAAAGTTTCCAGCGGAGACACCTGGACAGTCCTACATGATCCAGTAAACTTTCAACAGCATCGCCAGTAACGGACTGGGCACCGGGAGATCTCCTGGTCTCCTCGCCGCTAAACCTGACCCGCTCCGTGATCATACCGACGATCAGGACGTTTCTAATAAATAAATCAACAATCCTTCATGGCTCCTCGGGCGTCAGTCCTCCTAAAAGCTGCAAAAACGCAGCAAAGTTGAGTCACAGACCCTCTCCTCTCTGTGGGTTCTAGTGTGCTGCAGACCTGACCCCCCCTTCCTCCCCCCCTCGACGGCCCGCGCGCGTGTGAGTGTGCGCGTCACCGAGGAAAGAAGCAGACAGGGACCTAAAAAGAACTAACAACTTTATAAACTAAAGTTTTAAGTTGTAACAAAGGATATTGCAGTGTTAGAAGATGGTCAACTACATACAAAAATACCTGATATTAATATTGAAATCCTTGTTTTATATTATTTTAATTAACCAGGTAAATTTAATTGAGATTAAGAACATTTGTTGAGCATTCTGAAAAGCTTTAGGTTTTGCAAATGACACTAATAGTCTGTCAGAGAAAGTCCAGCTTTAGACATTTTGGGGTTTAATGGGATGATTCAAGTGTATGAACTACACTTACTGACTGTAATGATAAATAAGGAGAAGTTACATCAGGTACTCACGTCAAACCAACAGGTTTCAGTCCTCTTCTGAGTTTAACCTGTCTGAGTTTCCTTCCCTTTCACATCTTTGCTGTTAGGGGAAGTGTTTTTCTAGTTCAAAGGACATGTAAGCAGTTTTTAATGATGCTCCAGACCAAAAAAAGCTTTAATATGAGACTCCAAGACAAATGAAGTACAAACAAAAGGCACATTACAGATCTGGTAAATAAAAATGTTGACTTGATCCTTTGCAGGGTCTCATGTGTGTAATGGTACATGCATACGTGCACTCAGAGTTGCATGCACACAAGGGTGAATGTAATGGGTAAGTGTGTGGGTGAGATGCAATCATCAGTTGCATTTTGTTACCACAATGGGAGAAGTGACCATTTTTTATCTGACTGGTGTGAAATGACAACCATTAAGTGAGAAATGGGGGTCGATTTGTCAGAGGAACAAACAGAACATCTCCTAATACAACTCCACTACTGCAGCTTACCATCAGGTAACTGTTTTAAAACTAAATATTCATGATTTAAACAACTTCAAATACATATGAAAAGTAAACCTACATGCACTTAAATATCATCAAAATGTGATGTTGTGGATCATTAAAATCAATGCATTTCTTTAAAGCACTGAAATAAAAAGTGGATTGTTTCTTTGAATGTGATGGTGGAGATGGTGTCATCTGATGATTCTGTGAGCATATGGCCCAGTGATGGAGTTCTAGTCTCCCCGTGCACTTTAGAATAAGATGTGTTACAGTCACAGGTCTCAGTGATGCTTGTAGTTTCCTTCCCTGCTCTCGATGTCGTGCAGCTGATTATTCTGAGGGATGAGTGATCACAGGGAAAGAAAAATGTTTTCCAAAAGTCACTGGTAAAGAAAACAGCCTTTACACAAATAACTGTGATACAAAATGTATTTATTTGCACAACTGTTTCTTTGAGTTGACAATTTTAATGCTGCCGGTCAAATTGTAGAAAAGAAAGGAAAGGGGAAGTTGTGGCCACATACATACATACCTCAGTACAAAGTAGTGAAATTTGTTCTCTGCAGTCCCATCCCTGAGGAGCGGAGGGCAGCCATTTTTTGATGGCGCCCAGGAGAGACATCATTGTCCAAGTCAAAGACTCTGGTGTCTTGCTGGTTAGTTCTAGTCAGGGTTTCACTGGTTCCCTGGGATGGTGAAGAGGTCTGGTTAGCTCTAGTCCTTCTAGTGAAAGGATAACCAGTAATCTGTCTGAATGCGACTGGAATCTTCTGGCCCTGGTGGTCATGTGACTTGACTGACTGGTAGTGGTAGTACTATGATCACTCTGTTGCCTCGTAGTGTTGACATTTATACATTTGTCCTCTGAGACTGTGTTGTCAAACTAAAAGAAATGAAAGAATTTTAAAAATGAGATTAAGTGAATTGTGGGAGTGGCCACTAGAGGCAGTGTAGGAAATGTAAGCAGATACCCAACAGCTTTCATTTAGGAGCTTTAGCCACCACTTATCAGTTTTCTACCATGACATTAACACCAACAACACAGAAATGTATTTCACTAGTGACGACTGTAGTCCACAGAAAATACAACAGTAGCCTAATTCTACTAAATAACAAGCAGGTCCTAAACTGGTTAGTTCTGTGTTTCAGTCAGCTCTAAGCAGTCAGGTTACTCTCATCAACAGGTTATTTTTGTCTGCAGAGGAACACAGGAAAAGGTTTTCTCACCACTGACAGAAAACCATTGCTGGGGTTAAAAGAAAAAGATGATGAACTCTGAGTTTGACACTGAGCTCATCCACCTGATGGAGATAGTGTTATAATGTTGAATTATGAACTTTCTACAGCAAAGACAAGTTAATGTATGATCAACGGGAAAAAAGTGAGGAGTTAAAGTGATAATATGCAGTTTTGCTTGTTTTGGGCTCCCTCTGGTGTCCGTTTTAAATTACTGCATTAAACAAGTTACCAGATCGTTTCAGCTTCTAAACGCCTAAATCTACCTGTTGAAATGTCTCCTCAGCCTTCATAGCTTTCTACAGGAGCGGTTATTTACTCTTTCAAAGAAATCAGCTGTGTTCAAGCAGGGAGAGATTGAAAAAAATCAGGAATCATGAGATAAAAACACTCCAGCGCTAGCATAACAGCTAGCCACTTTGGGTTAGCCTAACCCTCGTGAGACACGTGACTTCCTGGGTACCGTGACGGCGACGGAGATCTTGCAATCGTGGTTTTCCGGCTGTAATCACCACATGGAGCTAAGTGACTTTTCATTAACTTTGTAAAGGGTTATATTAGCACAGACTGGCTCAAGGAAAAGATTTAAAAATATGAAAAAGTTGCATATTATCACTTTAAAATCAACCAAGCTGTTTGTAACTGTAACTTTTTGTAGACTTTTGCTGCAAACTGTCATCAAACCACTTCTGACCTCAAAGCAACCAGAAGTTTTATGTTTAGTATTTCACCATAGACCTGTCATATTCCAGTCCTATTCATCTCTGCTGCCCTCTGGTGGAGGATCTACAGGAAGAATGGGCCATGTTTTTTTGTTTTTTACTATTATATGATTGTTATATAATTACATAAAAGACTAAAATGTAGTGTTATAAAGTTGATATTTTTCTAAATATATATATTTTTAATAATGTTTCATATTTCAGGTTTAAATATCAAAGTAGAGTTTTTCCACCAACTTTTTAGAGAGACCTAGACAAGATCTAAAGACTTTTAAAGAAATACAAAATACTATTTTTCCCTACTGAGTAACTCTCTGTCAGTGGAGGAAATAATATGTTGGTGTTTACATGAGTTCTGTTGCACTTTTTTGGTTGTTCACATGTAAAACTTCACCTAAGGTCTGCATTTGGAGAGAACTTATCTAAGTCATGAACATAAACAGAATCAGCTGATAATTCATATTCAATATGTTCAGGGTCATGTGACTGTGTTCATCATCATGTCTTCTTTTTATTCATATCATGCACCTATCTAGGCATCCAGGAAATATATATACAGTATTTTTTTTTCATTAATAGCTTTTATCCATCCATCCATCCATTTTCTGTAGCCGCTTAATCCTCCACAGAGGGTCGCGGGGCAGCCGGTGCCTATCTCCAGCGGTCAAGGGGCGAGAGGCGGGGGACACCCTGGACAGGTCGCCAGTCCATCGCAGGGCCACACAGAGACGAACGAGACAAACAACCACACACCCACTCACACCTAAGGACAATTTACCAGCCCAATTAGCCTGACAGTCATGTCTTTGGTCTGTGGGAGGAAACTGGAGTACCCGGAGGAAACCCATGCATGCATGGGGAGAACATGCAAACTCCACGCAGAGAGGCTGCGGAGCCGGGACGCGAACCCACGACCTCCTTGCTGCGAGGCAACAGTGCTAACCAACTGCGCCACCAAGCAGCCCTTAATAGCTTTTATCCACATTAAAATAACAAAATCTGGTACAAATGTTAGAATGTGATGAAGTGCAACAACCTGCTCTCCCTGGACATCATAATGATTATTGTATTTAATCTTTGTAAGGCTGTGTGTGAAGAATGAAACAATCATAGTTTAACAATATTCCACAAATCTGTAAGAGTCCAGTTTGAATTTATGTTTTTATTATTTCAGAAGTTGACAGCATAAATGCACAAAATGAGGTAAAAAAATATAAAGTACCGGTAAATAGGCTTTAATTAAAAAAGCTGCAAAGAGGAGAGCTAGGCTAAACAATAAACACTTTGTTCATGTATAAGATCGACTTTAAAGTATTTGCCACAACACCCTTGAATTCTCTACTTTTATTAACACAACCATCATCATTTATCTCTAGAATCAGAAGAATGTTTACGTTATTATAAGTTCTATGTAAATTCAACACACAGGATTCTATGCTTAATATACATTCGTAACTTAGGATAAAATTATCACTCTGTTATGTGAAAAAAGTAAAAACAACAGAACAAACATACTAAACGGGAAAAAACGGATTAATTATGATCCCTCTACAAGTTTTTTTTTTTTATTTTAAGAAATTTGATTCATCACCCAAAATCCTCTCCAGCTTTTACTGAGTACAGCATGATGTCCTCACCAGCTCTGTCGCTGTGTTGCAAGGAAACCACACCATGCAGAAGAGGAAGACTCTCTGCAATGACACCTATCATGTGTGCTTTATATTACATTCACAAATATTTACTTGAAAGGTTTATCCTAGAATTCAAATGCTAAGTCATTGCTGGTTGCTATTACACTGATATTAATATATTATTAGGTGATAGACCAGGACAAGTAACAGGGGAGCATTTTTTAGATGAGCACAAAGGATGGAGGAATTTAAAAAAATATGTCTGTGGTTTAAGAAGGAGCTGAGAGAAAAGATCAGGTGATTTGAGTCTGGAACACAAAATGTTGGAAGCATTTGATCCAGGCTTGGAAAAGAAGGGCTGCTAGTTTAAATAGGGATTTTTTTTCCCCCTTAAAGTCCATCCATTCACTTCCTGAAACATTTCATCCAGTATGGGTCACGGGGAGCTGGTGATCTCCAGTCATGGGGTGAGAGGCTGGTGTCACCCTGGACAGGTCATCAAATTTAAAAAGTTCCATTCAAATTCATCATTTTTGTTTAGGAGCGTATTTAAACAAGTCGCTCTTGAAAATGAGAGCTCATGTCTCAGTGAGCTCTACCGGTGGAAAATAAAAAAAATAATAATATGAACAAAAAAGTTATAAAGAAATAAAGAAAGACTGAATATTTAGTAGCCACGCCTTCAGTTGTCTCTTCAACATGAGACGTTCTGGTTGGGGGGGATATTTCATCAGAAGTTCTAACAGGTTTTAGGTAACAGCATTGATTCTGAGAGAGGATTTCTCTGAGACACGTCAGAAACAGACGACAGGATGACTCCATCTTACCTAAGCCGTGCATGCATTCATTAATACTCTGAGCTGAAACTACGGATGTGATTAAGGGGGGTGGTCTAGGTCGTTTGCAGGTACGTGTAATTTTGTTATTGCGAGGGCATGGTGGATCAGGGAACACATTAAATCCTCCACCCATGAGATTATACAGGTCTCCCAATGTCATAATGTCTGTTACTGTGTCTTTATTATTACCCCAGATTGCTCCTGCCAGCCATTCTCTCTGCTCACTGCTGTAGCAGCAGAAAGCTGACCAGAGCAATGAAGGAATGTTAATCTTGTTGTTGAGAAGATTGTTGCCAGGCTGTGCTCCGATCACCACGTAAGCTTCAATCTGATTATTGTTGTTCTTACAATCATTATTTAGTAATTTTTAAACTTTTCCCTCCATAGTTCTCCATGTAACCCGATTAAATCTAGCATTTTGTGGAACAGCGTTGGTCAGAGTAAATGTAGATTCTTTGACATTATCATTTAGTCCATAGGAATTTGGTAATAAATGTCCTCTATCAAAATTTAGGTCGTTATTGTAATCTTCTGTCACAGCCTGGTTTTCGTAAGTGCGTTTTTCTGCTTTTTCCATGTTCTTGTTGCCATTAGAGAAATCAAGCTGTAACAAAAACAAGACTGAGTTAGAGGATCATTCAGATTACAGTTGATTAGATAAATGTACTAAGTTCCTCAAAAATTTACTTCATCAAAAATAAATTTTCACAAGTAGAGGACATTTAAAGATGCAGTCTGGAGCATTTCAGCAACAGAGAATTTTTTAAATCCAAAGTCGGC
The DNA here is from genome assembly GCA_006937965.1 of Callopanchax toddi. Lineage (NCBI taxonomy): Eukaryota > Metazoa > Chordata > Actinopteri > Cyprinodontiformes > Nothobranchiidae > Callopanchax > Callopanchax toddi. Next base: position 1,206,791 of record SSNR01000173.1, on the reverse strand, counting down.
CTCTCTCAAAACCTCCCTTCTCCCTCTAACCTCCACAATTGTGCACACACGTCACTCTGGTCTCCATTGCATTTTTTGGCAAGTTTAGTCACCAGACTTTTCTTTGTTATTCTTTCTGAAGTTGATGTAGCCCTCGCTAGACGGGATGGTTAACTTTTAGCAGATTCATGACTGTGCTCTTCCGGTATGGAGGCTGTAAACAGGAAGACACGGGGCGTCCTGTGCATAAACTCACCTCTACAGGTTTGGACAATGTTCATGCATGTTTATTGACAGTCAGCAATGTGTAAATTTGAATTCTATTGGCTTAAAAAATGCTAAACGATCATTTGGAACGTTTATAAAACTTTAATACATGAAAAAATGCTTCCGACTGCAGCTGAGGATAGTTGTCAGTCTTCCCAGGACTGAGCGTCTCAGTACGTTCACCCCAAAAGGCTGAGCAATGAGAAACAATTAAACAACCCAGAGGTCTATCTCAGACTCTGCGAGCCTCAGACATCAGGGTAAATGTTAAAGTTCATGACAGGAAAAGTAGATAAAGATAAATCACAAGAACAATGTCCTTTGAACTGATGAGACTGATGTGGAGATTTTTACCCACAATGCACAGCTCTATGTTTGGAGAAAACCAAATATGGCATATATGTAAAACACATACACCTGTCAACATGGTGGTGGAGGACTGATTGAGTTTTCTGGAGTCAAATGAGAAACGATCCAACCTTCATCTGAAGTTTGGATCAAACTGGGTCAAAAAACAGGACAAGAGTCTCAAACAGAGCAGCAGGTCTACAACACAACAGCTTATGGTTCTTTATTAAAAAACAAACCTGTGGTTCAATCTTCCATGTGTCAGTAGGTCTTCCTGCACTGGCTCCTTCATACTTGTAGGCAGAAAACACTGGAATCTTGTTTTCAGTATCGTACAGCGTTACATATCTTACCACGTTAATGAAAGTCTGGCAGATGGGTTTGTATCTGTTCTGATTCAGGATTTGCTTGTTCTCCAAGATTCCAGGGACATTAGGTGGAGTGTTCTGAAGAAAGAACCGAGGGCAGGCCGTCACTGAATTCACCACTTCAGTTTCTATGTGGCTCATGAAGGAAAGTAGAGCAGCGAGGACCAGGAGGCCCTGCAGCTTCAGGAAGATCATCTCCACAGACCTGAACTGCTCGCCTAAAGGAGAAGAAAGAGAATTATTATAAATGCCACGCTATTACTCTTAAGTTATGTTTAAGTCTTTTCAAATGTTTAAAATGTTCATAGATCTGCCTAAAAATGGCAATAAACATTCAAAAATAAAATACATAAATCTATGTAGTTAAAAACATAAATCTTTTAACATGATCCAACTTATATTTAACAGTTACAAATATAAAATCAATAATTATTTTTAGAAATCAGCTCACAAAGCAAAAGTTTATTTATTTCCATTTGCTTCGTTGCTCCAGTCTGATGTTTTTCTATCTATGAGGCGATTTCAGTTAAAAAGCCTCCATTCACTGATGAGGAACCATAGACCAGAGCATGAAGACTGACCAGGTCTCTGTTGTTGAAACGTCATTTTATCTCATTTACAGGAAAAAACTATAAAGGTTTCAAAAAATGTTAAAAGTAGAAGCATTTTCTACATGACATCAATCTAAATAAAAACACAACAGTAAAATAGACACTGGAACGTTGAATTGTCCAATCATTAAATGTTGCTGTTGACATTTCAGTGTTACATATTTTAGATTTTTTGAAATGATTTTTTCCATTTTACTTTTGTAAAAACATTTGTACCTTTTAAAATAAAATAAAAAAAAATATGTTCTTTCATACTTTGAAAAATAATTAAAGACTCTTTTGTTAGAGAAGGAAAATTCTTGCTGATGTCTGAAATGTAATATTTTTCTCTACAATACAGGAAATGAGACTGTTTTAGTCTTTTATTCAGAAGTCAATTATGTTTGTTTTCTGATGGAAAAAAGTCTATATTGATGTGTCTTCTAATTATTATTTCATACATTTAACTATAATGCCATATTTAATGTTTATAAAGCACCCTGATTGTGTGGGGGTGAGGAGGAGGGACTTTAAGCCTCACATCCTGAAACCACAACACAACAGCTCCTGCTAACGGGATCATCTGACTTCACTTAGGAACAATGGAAACAATAGAGACCAGTCATTTATGTCTCAATTAAAAATAACAACAATAAACCAGATTTAAAGTAGGCTGTTTAGAGTGAACAGCATACCTGTCTGTTTTGTCATAAACTGGTTAGACTGGTTCCAGAAGTGTTTTGATGTCGTCACATTTATTCTTTACAGCAGGTTAAATAAGTATCCAACAAGTCACCAAGTAAATATATTTCTAAAGGTCTCATTGACAATAAATGATCAATAGATGTTGGTAACAACCCATTTAATCCACACAAGTATCCATATCCATATATTAATTTATGTAAAAGTTATGTAAATAAATAATGTGTTTGTCTCCTCTATGGAGAAACTCAGGGGTCTTTTTGGCCCATTCTTCCAAACAGTCTTCATATCTGTATTTTATCTCATCCTCTTATATTGTCTGTGTGTCATCATGTGACATTTGTGTATCATTTATTTGCTTTTATTCTCATGTGTATGCTGGTGTGACAAGTGAATTTCCATGCGATCAATACAGTAATTCTATTCTTTTCTATCCTGAAGGTTCCCTCCTATGAGCTCTGACCTTTAGTTCTCTCTGTAGATTTCCTACAGGATTCAGGTGACTGGCTGAGCCGTTCTAGCAGATTTATTTTCTTTATCTGAAATGAGAGTCTCTGGCTGAGTTTGGAATCATTGCCTTTCTAAAATCTCCACTCTGATTTCATCTTCGTCATCCTGTTAGGTGACAGCAGGTTTTTATCAAGAATATAACGCTACATTTCTCTTTTTATACACCCTTCAATTACATGAAGTGTGTCAGCGCTGGATGCTGAAAAACATCCCCACACCATCCTGCCTCCAGACTTCCAGGTGTTTTTGGGGTGATATGCAGCGCCCTTTGACCTCCAGACAAGGTGTGTGTTATGGCATCAAAATAATTCAGTTTGGCTCTCATCTGACCAGATTATGTTGTCCCACCATTTCACAGACTAAGTGTCAAAAACACCTTTATAAATATATGTATTAAGAGAATTAGTGACATGTTCAAAACATATTTTACACACTGTAACTGTTGAACTGACAGGACATCTCTTTTTCTATCATTCTGAACATACTTCATGTGTAAATCTGCACTCACACCTGCAAAACCTGTATTCACACATTCCTGAACTCACAGTTCACCATCAAAACACACTTTGTGATTGAGTTTCAGCTGCAGTTGTACGTAGTTAGGATTCAGGTTACTTTATACGCAGCCACTTATGTTTATTTTTACTAAACAAGCAGGTTGAGCTCATTTGATTGTTTTTATCTTCAACCTGTCATTCATGGACTGAGTAAGTGACTCTGTGACGCCCAGGAGACTTGAAGGACGCTGACCCAGAACCAGTTCTTACAAACAAAGAAAACAGAAATCACAAAAATGCACAAAACAAAAGCATAGAGGGGCAAAATTAGGACAAACAACTGCAAACTGTTTAAAAAGTTTGATTTAAAAAAATGAAAATAACTCAATATAATGCAAATAGACTCCAAACGAGTTATTTGAAGGTTCAACTTACCAAGGAAAGAAAACCACAAATCACCACAAACAGTGAACACTGAACTACAGCAGGACACAACATGAAACTAGGATGAAATGAACTCACTACCTGCAGCCTCTCTCTCTCCTGACCTGCTTGTTACTGTATTGTTTTTATACAGTCACAACACAAGCTGAGGGTCATGTGACTGGAGGTGCTTCATTAAGTTAATTCTGTTTCCTTCTTCCTCATTTTTATGCTTCAGTTTCCTGCAGTGAGTCATTTTTGTTCAAAATTTTTTTAGCTTAACGTTACAGATGTAGGTACATATATATATATAAAATATACCTCGTGTGGTTTTTCAGGTATTGTTGTTAACAACAACTTGTCCTCCCTGAACAGCAGCTTTCTTCTTATCTTGTTTTGGTTTTGCAGAAAAATTAGATGATAAAATAAATATCCCAAAACTAAAATGATTCATTTCTTGTCACATTGTATTTCTCATTGTAGAACAACAACAGTCAGAGACTGGTTTGATCTTTTTGTTTTTCCAAAATATAAATGGATGACTGACACAAAATAATGCTGCTACTTTAATCTGGAAAGCTGCTAAGAAAAAAGGAAAACTAAACAATAAACAACATAGTTTTATTTATTTATTCTTTTATTTGATGATGCGTATGATGATACAACATTATAGCTGGTGTTACAATAAGCTGGAAATCATCAATGAACAAATGTTCTAAAAGCACTGCATGAGATCATTAGACTGTTTATATACTAGAATAAAACATTCAGTATTAATCTACACAGTAACTAAAGGTAAAATATGATCTTCAGTTATGATTTTGTTAAAATATAAATTTATTAGTCAAACTAAAGCAATTAAACAGCATTTAGAACTCTACGATTATTCATTCAAAGTGTTCACAGAAAACTGAATATTCTTTGAAATCTTCAAACATAACTTGTGAAAAGCGTCACTGCATCAGTAGAGGGGTTGGATGAAAAGCTAATGGGAGATTTTACAGGTCTTAAGGTTTATTAGCCATAGCTGTTTTTGTTGGGTGATTTAAAGGGTCAGTGAAATGACAGATGAAGGGTGGTACTTCTTGAATGGGTAGTAGGAGGATGGTCGTTTTCTGACAGGTTTTTGGTAGTATGAATAATATTGAACAACAGGAGGTGTGGTAGAAGTTTCAGAGACATCATGGTTTGTAGGGGGGTCTAGCAGCAGCTCTAGGTGGAAGAGTTACTGATGTGTTTTTAGGAGGACTTCCAAGTACATCAAAGTAAGGTGATAACCAACTGGCAAGTTCACAAATCAGTCTTAATATACCAGATTCCAATCCATCACATAGACTAGAAGTGATTGTCAGATTCTTTCCAGCAGTTGTGGGAGACGTTGTGGTGGTGAGAGTTGTGGTGGTATTTGTTTGTGATGTGGTACTCACATTGGGTGTTAGGGTGGTAGGTCCAGAGGTAGACGTACTAAATGTGGTAGGAACAGATGTTGAAGTAGTTTGTGTTGTTGTAGGGGGGGCAGTAGTAGTACTTGGTGGGCATGTACAGCTAGAGTTTAATCTTGGGTAAAACTCAGTAACAGTTGTGTTGAGAGGACATTGTGTTCCAGGAAACACATTAAACTTCTCTCCTAGCTCATCATAGAGCTCTGCTAAGGTCTTGGTCTGTAAATATGTGTTTTTGGTATAGTTCACATTTTCCCCCCAGTGAGCACCTGCGATCCATGTTTTCTGACGTCTATTGTAGCAGCAGAAAGCTGACCAGAACATTGAAGGAATATTAATCTTCTTGTTGAGAAAGTTGTTGTTGCTGGGCTTTGCTCCAATCACTACAAAACCTTCTGTCTGATTGTTGTTATTGGTACAATATTTGTCCAGAACACAGCTAACACAGGTCTCCATGTTGCTCCAGCTGCCACTGTTAAAAGTGTTTACTTGTGGAACAATGTTGGTCAGTGTAAATGTAGATTTTGTATCAGTGTCACTGAGTCCATAAGAACTTGGTAATAAGTGTCCTTTATCGTATCCTTGCACGTTCTTGTAATCACCTTGTATAGCCTGGGATGTGTACCGGTAGTTTCCTGTTGTTTGCATGTTGTCAGTATTCTCTAGCTGTAAAAACAAGAAGGATAAATTAGTGACACGTTCAAGCTTCCAAACATCTCATTTAGTAATTATTGTCATGATGCTGGTTTCTGATGTTTAAGATGAGCTTTTCTGTGTGATATCTCTTTTTTGTCTGTTACATTTCAGTTATTTCAGTTTTGTGTGATCTGAGTTTTTTTTTAGTTCAGTTCTTTTTCCTCAGCTCTCCATCCATTCAGCATCTTTCACACCTGTCCTTCATCTGCTCATCAGCCAGCAGCTTCTTGTTCCAGTAATGACCCCTCTCTGCATAAAGAGCCCTCAGATTCACCAAACCTCTGTCAGGTGTTGTTCTCTATCTTTTAGATAGTGTATTTACTTTAATTTAATGGATTTACTACTGCTGAGGAAGTTTCTATGTGAAATGCTAGAATAGTTCTTTGTCAAAACATACCTGTGGTTCAACCTTCCAAGACACATGAGGTCTACTTCCTCTGTGTCCTCTGTACATGGAGGCAGAAAACACTGGAATCTTGTTGGTAGTATCGTAAAGTGTCACAAATGTGGCCGTGCCATTTAAAGTTTGGCAAATCAGTTTGTATCTGTTCTGGTCCAGGATGTTTCCATGGTCCAGGATTCCTGGGATGTTAGGTGGAGTTTGCTGAAGAAAGAAGTCAGGACAGTCCTTTGTTGAATTCACCACTTTGGTTTCTGTGGGACTCGTGAAGAAAAGCATCAGAGCAGCCAGGACCAGGAGGCCCTGCAGCTTTAGGGACGTCATCCTCTAAGTCCCAAATCACTGGACTGAAGGAGAGGACACATAATTAATGCAAATCTTACATTTACAGTGATGTTTCAGCTTTCTAAAGAATAATTTAAGTGTCTTGTATTTCAGCTAATTTTTGACATTGAAAATCATTTAATTGTTTCTCAAGTCCTAAAACAAAAACAGTCTAAAATGCAACAGAAACTTAAATCCTGTTAATAAAATCATTATGATTAACACACACAGCTGAATCAATTGCATGTTGATTTTTTAAAACAATTCTAGATTTTGATTTAGGCAACGATTTCTTGCAACTGGGAGTACACAGAACACACACACACACACCACAGTTCACTGAGAGCATCAATAATCACATCACTAATGAACAACCAAGTAAGTCCCTCTTGACTTGCCGTAGTTCTAAACTACTTAATGCAGGACTGAAACAATTCAAGACCTGCAGGATTATCTCTTTAAGGACCAACAAGAAAGAATTAGATTTTACTTTATTATTTGCATTATTATTCTGGAATATGACTTAACATTGTTTAATTCAGTTTAAAGCATTCTTCAATAAATCTACCACATGATTGACCAGAAACTCAAGCTTAGCGTTAAATCAAGCTATGCTACTTAGACCTCTAAAAATATCACACCAGTAAAATTTCAAATAATGCCATAAAGTGAAACAAGCTGTACTACCACTGTCTGTCAGCACCACTGTCTGAAGGTCAAAGAGTTCAGAATCCTCCAGTCCTGCTCTTTAAGAACAAGCTTTATTTCAGTTTCCTTCAGTATTTTAGTTTTTATTATACTTACAAGTTAAATGAGATTGAAGATGATCTCTCTCCACGTCCAGAGTTTCACTCTCACTCCCTGGTAAAACCTAACCCTACAGCTCATCAACCCGTCTTAAATACAGTTTGATTCAAAACCCTCTCAATTCACTGGAAAAGGGGGAAAAAAACACCAGAGCTTTGTGTCAACACTTCTGATCCAAACTTTCTGTTTTAACATCAGAAAACAAATAGACAGAGGTTGAAATGATCCCAGACAGTTCCTGAGAATTTGTATGAATACAGCTCTTAGAGTGTGGTGGGAAGTGAACACACTTGTGTAAATATGAAGGGGGTGGAGGGATCTGCTCATCTTGTGTTGCTTTGGTGAAGATTAGAGGAGGTATACAGAAAAGGGTGTGAGCTGCACCAACAACAGGTTTATTAGGATGAAACCACAGCCATAACCATTCATGAGCCTGTTGGGAGACAATAACACTTTAACTGATCATTTCAACCATAAAGACCAGCTGGTGATGAGTCAAAAACACAGCAGCGTTTAGAAACAAAGCTGCAGCGACACTCAGAAATTAAAGTACAGAATTGTACTTTTTCTCTTGTCACTGGGGTGGAACCATCAAAGGTACCAGTTTGTACCTTTAACTGGGGGTACAAATTTGTACCCATGTAGTTTGTACCGTTTACAAGTCAAACCTGTACCTTAGGGGTACAAATTTGCCCCCTAAGGTACAGGTTTGACTTGTAAACGGTACAAACTACATGGGTACAAATTTGTTAGTGATGGGATGTATGGCTTTGGGGAGCTGTTCACCTCAAAGAGTCATTCAAATAACTGGCTTTTTAATGGGTTTTTTTCAATGTTTTGAAAGAGAAATGTCATGTGGAACTATGTTTGTGGACACTCTTTGTTGCGACACCTACGTGTGCATCACTAACTAGCTTCCCCGATCGAACTGATGGGTTCATGTAGCTATGCTCACTGATGTTGTTCTAAGTAAAGAGCCGTTCTGTTTTAGCCAGCAACTCAGTGTCCTTGAATATTGCCTCCCGTCCTCAAACTTTAGTTATTACAAAAAAACGAACGGTTCTTTATAAGGACTCAGTTCACCTCTCATTCATTCATCTCTTCCCGTCTATAGACTACTGCAATTCACTTTTCACCTGCTTGAGGAAAATCTCACTGGACTGGTTACAGTTGGTTCAGAATGCTTGTGCCAGGCTTCTAACTAAATCCTCCAAATCCACTCAAGTCACCCCACTACTCTACCAGCTCCACTGGCTACCCTTAAACTCCAGAATTCAACTTAAGCTCCTGGTTCTGGTTCACTGGGCCCTACATGATCAAGCTCCCTCCTACATCAGCAGTCTTCTCCATCCGTACGCCCCCTGCAGGTCCCTGAGGTCTGGAGACCAGAGCCTCCTGGCTGTGAGACTAACCAGGCTGAAAATCAAAGGTGACAGAGTACTTGCCTCTGTGGCCCCCAGGCTCTGGAACTCTATCCCCCTGAGCCTGAGATCAGTTGACTCAGTGGACTCTTTTAAAAAGCAGCTAAAATCCTACCTGTTCAGACTAGCTTTTCATGAACTGATGAATCAGCAATGCTAAATGTCTCTTGTTTCTGCTCTTCATCCTGCAAAGAAAAGCTCTGTGTACATTTGTATAGATAGTTCATCTTTATCTCATCTGCTTTTATATTATATTGCTGTTATATTGTTTGCTTTTTAATTTTGATTTCATTTTTTCTGTAAAGCACCTCGTGATGCCTATCTTGAAAGGTGCTATATAAAAAAACTTCTCTTTCACAGTGAGCTGTTCAAAAGACTTGACTCGTTCATGAACGTCACATCACTCAAATTTGTGTCCTTAGAGTTGCTGCTGGAGAACCACACAGCTAGCTGATCTCCTCAATCAGCACCTCTGGGTCATATACCAACTCCCAAGGGAGAGGAGATTTGTGTTTCCTGTTCATTTAGTTCTTTTCTGTCGTGAATAGGGGGTTGTATTTTTATTATGTATTTCTTTATGAGTTACCTGAATAGATTAAACTGGTTAGTGTGTGTTTGTTAGTTATAGGTTTTGTATGTTTTTTGTTAATTCATGTCTCCCCACCTGTCTGTGCTGAAAGTGGTCTGATCAGCCACTAAGAGTCAATAAGAGTCAGTCTGTTGTTCCATTTCATTCTGAATAGTCTACTGTATCTCAGGTTTTGTTCTGAGTTAGAGTTCTTTTTTTGGTTATTATGTTAAATTAATATTTTTTTAACCCTCTCTCAAGTAAATGTTGGAACTGCTGAAACCCTCTCCAGTTCTCTCCTGGCTGGTTTGTGCAAGTCCCTGACAAAGTTCCAATCTGTCACTGGTGGAAGAGCTCATGTTTATTTACATTTCTCTCAAATTGTGATGCAATGAAGCATCTCGTGTAGCAATGAAGGTACAGCTGTACACCAGTGAATATCAGATGCTTATGTTGAATGTTTTGCCCAACATCCACAAACAGATACTTGATTCAGTAACCTCCAAGTTTCTGTGGAAAAACAAACAACTTCCTGTCAACATGTTAAAAAATATTCTGCAGAATTTCAAAAGAGGAACTCGGCAGAAAGATCGTAAAGAGTTCCTGGAACTTACTTTTATAGTTGTAGCACTTTTAAAAAATAAATATCATCCATGTAAACATGAGGAAAGAGAGAGTTCACTCCTCACCAGGTTTTATCCCTCTGTCTGCAGGATGAGGTGGCTGGTCTCCTCATCTTGTGTTTAACGTTACTGTAGTAGTAGTAGTACTAGAGGACTACTGGACAGTCAGGCCTGCAGGCAGCTACAAAGTGAATGAAGTACTTTTATGCAGATGTGATGTGTGACTTCCACATTATGAGTTTTCATTCTGGGATCTCTCATTGCATTTGATTCTTCTCAGGTAAAATGAATGAAAAATGTTTGTTGTTGTTTGGTTTTATCCAATGGACAGCTGGCTTTTACATCCTCTCACCTGTTATCTGTTCCAGGTGTTTTCATTAGTGTAATGGATGTCTTCCTTTTATTCTGTTTTCTTCTGTTTCAGTGTGTTTGAGCATCATATGTCTGGTCATTTTAACCCTTTAAATGGGAGGCCAGTCTTTTTGTAAATCATATTTTATTCCTTCTATCTAATTGAACATGTACTGAATTTACAGTAACAAAAACAAACAATAATTTGCCTATGTTTGGATACAAAGCTAAGCATTAAAACCTTCAAATTATAATTTTATATTGTTGTTAATTTACATTATATCACAAAGATTGTTAACCAAAAATCATTTCTCTTGTTGTGGGAGGTAAAGAGTTAAATACAAACTACATCAATATGGAATAAGAGGAGTGGCTCATCAGTGGGTTAAAAGCTATTTAGATCATCGGAAACAGTTTGTTCAGATAAATGATGCAAGATCAAAACTCTGTGATAATAATTATGGTGTACCACAAGGGTCAGTCCTTGGACCAAAACTGTTCATTAATGATCTGGTAAATGTATCCGAGCTACTTGGTACGGTTCTATTTGCTGATGATACCACATTGTTTTCTTCAGGATCAGAAATAAATGAAGTAACTAAAGTGATAAATTATGAACTGATAAAAAGTGAAAACTGGTTTGACATAAACAGATTATTACTGAATCTTAACAAAAACAAATTTTATTTTGTTTCATGACAAAAGACAACAATGATGTATCATTAAAAATAGAGGGGATGGAAATTCAAAGGGTAAAAGAAATCAAGTTTTTAGGAGTGATGTTTGATGAGGATCTGACCTGGAAGTTGCCTACAAGTTATATAAAAGGTAAAATTGCCAAAGCCATTGCAATACTCCATAGAGTCAAGGTTTTGTTGAATAGTTCTGGTCTGTTAACATTATATAACTCACTGACTGTTCTTTACTTAACTTACTGCATCAGAATCTGGGGATCCACATATAAGAGCTAAACACAACCAGTGTTTATTTTGCAGGAAAGAGCATTAAGAATTATTAATAATAGTCGCTATAGAGATCCATATAACCCGTTATTCATAAAATATATTGTCAGGGTCATAATTATTTATCACATATGAAACCAAATGTTTATTGTTTGAAGCTCATCTTTCCCAGAGTTTGAAAGTAAATCATGTCTGATTAGCAAGACTCCTCTTCCTGACCTGCTTTAAGATAAGTTCATGCCGTCTCTCTCCCAAGGTCTGGAAGGAGGGAGGGAGTACCATCTGTCCCCTGTGTCTTATCTGTTCTGTGATTTATCTGTATGTTTTTACTTGTGTGCTTTTCAATAAAAGTGGAGTCTGGAGGGAAGTGAGATCAGAAAGGTCGGGGGTCTGCTGGACGGCTGATCTAAACTTTCTCTCCGGATGAGGCTTGTGTATTAAAACCTGTTGTGTTCCTTGACTAAGTTCGGGTATCTTTCATGTTGGTAAAAAACGTTAAACCTGACATATATAATATGACATTTCATGATTTGGTCAAATGGAAAATATTACAAACCATGTACAAAGCTAGTACAGACACTCTGCCTATAAATATTCAGAAGATGTTTGAAAAGAGAGAACGTATTTATTTGTTGAAAGGAACTAAAGTCTTTAATAAACCTAGATTTAGAACCAAGATAAAGGAACTGAGTATTTCAATAAATTGTGTGAAATTGTGGAACAACTTAAAAATGGAAATGAAGGAATCAAAGTCACTTAATGTATTTAAAAGATGTCTTAGATCAACTGTTTTGAGGAATTATGAAATTGTTATAAGTTAGCGTCTGTGATTACTTTAGTAAATTTGAACAGGAGCGTGATTATCATTTATCTGTTTGTATAGAAGATGAATGAATTATTTTTTTTAAATTTATTTGTAAATGGGGCGAAGATATTTTCTTCCGTCTGTCCCTTTTCATTCAAATGTGTAGTGTAATTTTTTGTATATAATTTATGTATATAATTTTTTTGTTTTGTGTTCTCCTTTTGAATTAAATGAATTTATATTAAAAATGTTATTCTCCTCATCCTGTATGTGTCAATTAGTTTGTGATTAATGTTGTGTACTTCATGAAATTTATTCATCATAGATTCAAATGTTTTATTTTATTTAGCTCATATTTGATCTAAAACCAAAAACTGTTCTCATATGGAGATACAAATTCTGGTTATGACCCACAAACAGGGAACAATATCATAAATACATGGTTTACCTGAAATAAAATTGTTCCTTGTTTTGTTAAAATACATAAAAAGATCAGATACAATTAACAACAGCAACAGCAATAATATAAAAATAACTTTTATTATAGAACATCAAAATAAATCATACAAGTAAACTCCCTCCAAACACAAAATGTTTAAATTTAAAGAAACACAGTACACACAGAAAAAGGTATCAAATAAAATTCTGTTCAAATGTTTAAAAAGATAATACATAATGACAAATTATGATGAGGACTTAAAACTGTGTTGTTCATTTTCTAAATTCAGAAATGCGTATGTTTAAAAATCAGTTGGCAAAACATTTACAAGAAGATTTGATTCTCATTGTTTTCATTCTCATTTTTTTTTATATCTAAACTAGAATTTTTAATGATTATTTTGAGAAAAAACTGAATAAAGATGCTCTTATTTTGATGTTGTTTGCAAACAAGTGAAGAAATCATCATCATTACCTACATTTAATTTGGTTCTTTATTTTGTGTTCTTGTCCCCTTTCTAGAATCTGGAATTGTTTATATTTTTTATTTATTAAATTATTTTGTTGTGTGTTGTTGTTGTTTTTTATTGCTGTGGTGTTGTTAATATTGGCCAAACAATGTTTTTAATCTCTTTTTTCTAGTTTGGTTAAAAAGGGATGAATTTTCAAAATTTAGTTAATGAAGAATTAATTAAAGTAGACATTTGGCTTAGATGTAATAAATTATCTTTAAATATTGATAAAACTCATTGGATTATGTTCCGCTCTAATGGAACTCGTAAAAATATTGAACATGTAAGTATTAAGATCGGTGGGAAAATTATTGAAAGAGTTCAACATACAAAATTTTGGGGAATATTTATAGATTAATTTAAAAATTTTTAAAAACATTAATGAATTAACAACAAAATTATCAAAATACATTGGTTTATTCTCTAAAATTTGACAACATCTCCCTTTTGAAGCTCTCATGACTCTATATCAAGCTCTGTTTGAACCACATTTAAGTTACTGTAATATCATCTGGTGCAACACGTATCCCAGCTATCATTATAAATTACTTGCTCTGCAGAAGAAAGTGATACGTGTCATATCATGGTCTGAGTTCAATGCTCCTTCCGATCCACTTTTTTACAGGCTCAAGCTCTTGAAGCTCCCTGGGAGGAATATTTTTCATAATGCATGTATAAGGTAGTACATAGACAAAATGAAAGACTCTGCCAACTCATCCCTATAACCTATTTGACACATAAACACAATACTAGAAGAGCAAATAAGCTGATGGGCAAAAATCATAAATGGAAATGAACTAGCTTCAGTATTGTTTGCAAAGGCCCAGTGATTTGGAATGAAATTAACAGTAAAACACAAAATTTGACATCCCTACACACATTTAAGAGACATTTGAAAAGGGATCTACTGCAACGTTATACTCACACATAACCTTAAATGGATGTAGAAAACGTGTGAGTATGTGTATGTATGTATATATATGTGCAAGTATCTGTGCGTGTATACGGATATGTAACATAAATCATAATTGATAATTCAGGTGAAAAACCTTGTGGAAACGATGATTGTTCAATAATGATGAAGTGTAAGAATGAATCTTGTCACCTTAATAAGTTGTTGTGTCGATAATTCTGAATAAGCTCAAGGCTAGATAATGTGGATGAGTGCAGTATCATGTAATAATTATAATAATAATAATATGTAATTGCATAGGGGATATGTGTAGATGTGAGTGTGTGGATTTTAAGATTGTATTGGGGTATGGTCATGGTATTGTATTGTATAGATTGTGATTTTTCTGTTGTTGCTTTCTTTGTTTTTTCTTTTTTTTATGTCTGGGGTCTCTATATAAGTTAACGCTGCTTCTTGGGAGTTCCCTTTATAAATGAATGAATGAATGTCCTTCCCACTGACCCCTAACCATTTACTATGGTGGATTTTACATATTTACTATAAGCATGTTACCTTTATGCATGGTGTGAAGCTCAGTTGTTGGAGTGGCCAGTCTGGCAACTGGAGGGTTGTGGGTTTGATCCCAGCTCCAGCTGGGTTACTTTATCGTTGTGTCCTTGGGCAAGACACTTCACCCACCTTGCCTACTGGTGGTGGTTGGAGGGACTTGACATCTCCACCTCCGTCAGTGTGTCCAAAAGCAGCTGAGGATACAACGTGGTTTATCACCACCAGTGTGTGAATGTGAGTGTGCATGGATGACTGCCTGTTGTGTTGTACAGAGCTTTGGGGAGTGTTGTGTAGAACACTCTAGAAATGCTCTATAAATACAGGGCATTTACCATTTACAACCTGTTTACAAACAGAAGCATTTTAATATATTTTCAATTACAGTTTATTGATTTGGATTTATAGTGAAAATATAGAAATAAAATACACAAATGGAGTTTCATATCCAGACTGCTGAAATTTTTAACTATTAGACTTTTATTTTTCATTTTATTTGTTGTTGCATTTTAAAACTGCACAAATTTAACATCCAACATTAAAAAGCTATAAAACAAGACTCAATAGAAACAAATGGGTTTGCACTAAAAGAGAAAAGCTTCAGTAAAAATGTTTATTCTAACGTCTTGGCTTTTAGATCACAAAAAGTTTGTTTCATGAATGATTTCTCTTTGATTCAGAGCTGTTCTTTTTACATAATGATGTAATTATGAGTTTAACCTCCTGTAATAACCTGCAGAATAAACCACCACAGTTTGCTGCTAAACGCCAGCATCATCATCCAGAGCTGTTCCTGATCTGATCTCAGAAGAAACTCCTGCTGCTGCTGCTGGACTTCCTGTGAACAGAGAGGATTGACTGGTGTCTATAGGGATGTAGATTCAAACCAATCAGATGATTAACTGAACTTGACCTGATGACATGAGACTGACTCTACCTTCACTTCCTGTTTAGATTAACATATTCAGCAGCATCCTCTGGTTCAGGAAGCTTTCCTGTTCAAATCATCACACAAAGAAAAAATAAAAATAAAAACTTTACATGGATTAAATAAACCTCAAAACAATTTTTCTGGATGTGTAAATTGAATGACTTTGAGTAACTTGCTTCAATTTTTTAAAGTGTTTTTTTAGTGCTTAAAAAAATAATATTCACCTTTTTTCCGAGGCTCCATGTGGTTGGATTGACTATAGAGAGAAGAATCACCTGCAGCAAATACAAAAAGTTTAAATAATTTTATTAGAATAATTAAACAAATAACATTTTACTAATGGACAATTATTTTTAGTCTTCATAGTTTTTCATTTTTTGTTGCTTAGTTGTTTTCTCTGGCTGGTTGTGCAAATTACAGCACAACCACGCAAACTTTTAACTAATGCATAACAACTTAAAAGACTTAATAAATGATGCAAACTTCATCATCTGTTATAGAGACTTGATCAGAATCTTTTCATTTCCTGTGTTAGAAAACATTTCTTTGTCAAGTAGGGATGGGCAATAACTTATCGTTTGCGATATATCATTAAAAATTCTCCTCACAATAAAAATGTGTCTTATCGCGATAATGACGATAAGTCTAGTTGGCATAGTTTTGCACACACTCGATTCACATGCGGAGTGCAAACAATCATGGCGGAAGTCGGACGTGAGGCTGAGGAGGAGCTGGTTTTAAAGCGAGGAGCTACACTGAACTTCTATCAGGTTACTTTTACATGTTTGTTACTTTACCAGGATTTATTTGCAGTTGTACTCTGTTGTTTCCGTTTTTTCCTAAATTTTGCTTCGTGGACAGAACTGGACTTGGATCAGCAGGACCCGAACTGCTGTGCGTCTTCACAGACAAATGCCAAATCCCCCTCCCTGCATTTTTCACAAATCGCAAACTGCACTTTTATAACAACTTGGCCTTTAGAAACCAAGGTATTTCTCAGTGAGAGGTGCAAAGAAGTATGTCTCCTCCTAGGGTAAAAGATTAATGACCAGAGGAGATGCTTTAAAACAAGGCAGCACAGCGCTACAAGAAGATATATACATATTATAGTCATTTATTGTTATTGCAATAAATATCTGAAATTATCGTGATCAAATTTTTAGGCCATATCGCCCATCCCTAATGAAGAATAAATAAATAAAAATGGGTTTTACCAACCTGCAGCTTAAACCTGTAAAAAATATATTTGTTGTCAAATTATTTTATTATTCAAATCATTCTTCAGTTATTTGTGTCACATCAGAATGTATCTGCATGTTTCAATAATCAAATAGTTTTTTAAATGAACAATCTGATCCAGGATCAGTAGAAACAGGTCTGACCTTTGGACCGTCTGTAGATCCACAACAAGAACAGGAGAACAATGAGTCCAAAAACTGGTCCAACGATCAGCAGGACAGTCCTGACAGGACTGGACTCAGACACTGTAAATAATAAACATTATTAATAATTAAAATACTTGATGACATCATTCTGTTTTCAGATCATTAACCTCAATGATTCCCTAAATAAAACCCTGCTGACCTTGAACTGACATCCAGCTCTCTGGTGACTCCTCTCCTGAACGTCCACACTTGTAGAATCCTTCGTCTGACTTTGACACTGCAGAGATTTTCAGCTCCTCTCTGCCGTCGTGTTGGAGACGTTTGTTGTTGTGATAGAAAAACACATCAGGAGGTCGTTTTTGGTCTCTCCGTCTGCAGCTCAGAGTAACAGGATCTCCCTCAGTCACAGGATGGAGCGGACTCTCCAGGATTAAACCATCAGAATCAGCTGTAAAACAGTCAGAGAATGATGAGTTTTAGTCACTGATCAGCTGGAGTGGACTGTTAGATCTGACTTGTTTTATTAAAATGCTATCCATAATATGCATAAACAGAATGTTGATGATACATACAGTATTTGGAGATTTGGGAGTAAAATAAGTGTTTTTTAGTTGAGGAAGGTTTGATTGGATTAACTTGTAAACATTTAAGTTTGTTCTATAAATATATAAGATGAACAGTGAATAATGTGATGTTAAACAGAAAATGAATATTATATAAAACCATATCAAACCCCATAGAGTGATGTTGACAGCGCTGCTGAACTCTTCTGATCCAGACTCACACCAGAACACTCCACTATCAGACCAGTAGCTGTTGATGATGCATGAAGATCCAATCTTTGTTCTCCAGTCACAAACATCAGTCAGGCCTCCTGTTCCAATGAACCTCATCACTCTCCACTTAGTAAAGTTTCCTTCACATGTCAGGGTGATGGAGTCAGATCTGAAGTGTTGAACTCTGTCAGGACTGACTGAGAGAGACGCTGCTGGAGGAGAATCTGAAAAATAATCTGTAATTACTTTTCACTATGAACGGAAACATTTAAAACGATATAAAATCTGAATAAAGTCTCAGAATTACATGATGAACCACTCTAAACAGCATTTCATGTATTTTCTTCAAATTTATCCAAGTTGTCTCAGTTGTTGATTTTATTAAAGCTGCTCGTTTTCCTGTTCTGAAAATTGTTTTACTCCACTTTTTGATTTAATGACAAAACTGGGAAAATTTTTAAAAATCTTCCTCCTCTTTTCTTCTTCTGAGTGACTCTCAGTCTCTGACCTATTCTGCTGATTCTGTTTGGATTTTTGATGATTTTTATTGGAGCAACTTCTCTGACATCCACTGTGTTGTTAAGCCAAAAACAACACATTGTTAAGATTGTGTGTGTGTGCGTGCGTGCGTGTGTGTGTTTCACAAGAAGATATTTTAATAAAATAAATATAACTTCTACTCACTGAGAGATCAGACAGAACAAACTGACCTGCAGACCAGACAAACTCTGGTTCACTGTAACCAGAGTAAAACTCTGGATCTCCTCTTCCTGCTCTGCACACATATCCTGCTGAGTGTTTCTGTCCATGAATGATGAAGGAGTTCTGTTCAGTCCCACTGGAGCTACCAGGCAGCAGATTATAGTTGTAGGACCATCCAGATGGATCAGGAACAGCTTTAAACCAGGAGAACCTCCATCCTGCAGATGGAGGTCTGACCTCACAGCTCAGAGTCACTGAGGCTCCAGGACTCAGCCATGATGGAGACACAGAGAGGACAGACTGAGCTTCAGCTGCTGGAGAGAGAAAATCACTGAATCAAACTAAAGCTCATCAACTTTATAAGAACTGATTCATATTTCTCCTCAGATTTATCAAAAATTTTATGTTGTTCCAGAAAAGAGATCAGCTGATCAAACATGACTTTTTCTAAAAGTTTTGAGATATAGGTCAATTTAGAAATGGACCTGTAATTATTTGGCTGAGAGCTTTAAGAAGCAAAGAGGTTGGGAGAACATCAACAGGGCTTGAAGTTGGTTTCATGTTTTTCAGAATGAGACAGATGTCCTGAAAATGTACAGGTGTAAAGATCAACTTACATACAGTTAATGTGATGACATCACTCCACTGTGTTGAGAGATAATAATCACTTCTTCCTCTACAGCTGTATTCTCCACTGTCAGACTCAGTAACATCAGTGATCCTGATTTCTCTGGATGGTGGAGGTTTATTTAACCTGGTTGGTCTCCATTCATACGTCCACTGAGCTCCTCCTTCATCCTGGATCTCACATCTGAGAGTGACTGACTCCCCTCCGTATATCTGAGACCAGCTGGGGTCCAGAGTCAAACTCGGTTTAATGGGAACTGTTAACATGAAGAAAGATAGAGTAGGAGTAACAGACAATGAAATAAACAAAATATTTGTAAAATGATTATTTAACAGGGTTAAATCCCATTATCAATAAACTCTTTGAAACCAGAATATGAACTGAATTTTGCAACATTTCAAATTGGTTCAAATTAAATCAAATAACAACAAAAGTACCTAATAAACATGGAAAAAAAATCTGTTTAGTGGCTTTAAACTGAATAAAGAGTTTACTGTTGCATCTGTTTTTATTGCCTCATTAGTCTTATTGTTACAAAAGGTTGATTATTTAAACGTTCTCCAGTCCTTGAGGGTTAGGGGTCAAATGAAGTCTCACAAAGAGAGAATTACTAAAGTAAACACAGCTAAATAATCTGAAACAATCAGCAAATAAAGAGACAAAGAAAAAAACTCAGTGGTGTAACAGAAACATGAATAAAGAATTGTAGAGCCTATAAAAATAAGAAGTAAATCTAAAATTTAATGTTTTTAAATCAGTTTTTAACCTGAAGAAGAACTCATGTTCTGTTTACTGACTTTAGGAGCTACTGGTTTATATTTATGCTTTTGTTAATCTTGATGTTGTTGTTTTTTTTAGGTCAAAACTGTTATATTTAACACAAATGATGAACTAGTGATCAATGGAATAAATGTATTAGTTGTTTTTTTTTTCAGAATAAATCATTAAACTCACCAGTTTGTGTAACATTGACCTTATTGCTGGTTTGTGTGTAGAAACCTGGATCTCCTCGTCCTCCTCTGCAGCTGAACTCACCTCCCTCTGAGACTCTGATCTCTCTGTTTGGTTCTTTATATTTTATGAGCTGATTTTTAGAAAACTCTAATCTGAACCAGTCAAACCTCCAGCCAGTAGAGTCTGACACAGAGCAGCTCAGTGTTACACTGCCCCCTGCTGGTGTGGTTGTTCCTGATGATGTCAGAGTGGCTCTGGGTTTATCTGCTGTTTAGTTCAGAAACAGGGAAAAAGAACAAAAGAACAAAAATGACTAAAACTACAAATCACTTGTATTTATTACTCCAAAGCTGAAAAACAAAGTATTTTATCATTTTGTTTTGTTTCTATGTTCAGTACTTTAGAAAGGACACAACTCACTGATAGAGAAATGTTTCCTGTTGTCATGTTTAGACAAATCTGAGAAAATATCAAATACATGACAGATTTTGTTAAAATAAAAAATATTCTAACTCACGTTTAACTGTTAGTGTGATGACATCACTCCACTGTGTTAAGAGATAATCACTTCTTCCTCTACAGCTGTATTCTCCACTGTCAGACTCAGTAGCATCAGTGATCCTGATTTCTCTGGATGGTGGAGGTTTATTTAACCTGGTTGGTCTCCATTCATACGTCCACTGAGTTCCTCCTTCATCCTGGATCTCACATCTGAGAGTGACTGACTCCCCTCTGAATATCTGAGACCAGCTGGGTTCCAGAGCCACTCTGGGTTTATTGGGAACTGGTAACATGAAGAAAATACCTGGTTAGAAGTTTATTATAGTGATAAAAACAACTGAATTTTTTATTTTGAATGCTGACACTTTAATTTGTCATAGTATCACTGTTTAAAAAATAAAGATAAGATTTGTTATCATAAAAATATTTGGAGAATTAAAAAAAAAGAAAGAACAGCTGATGTCTTCAATTGTTTTCTTTTCAAAATCTACCAATTTCTTTTCTTTTCTTTCTTTTTTTCAAAATGGCTTTATTTTATTTTATTTGTGACAAATAAATACATAAAAATTGTCTTAAATACTTGTGTTTATTTGTCCAGAATAAACCATTAAACTCACCAGTTTGTATAATAGTGACTTCATTACTGGTTTGTGTGTAGAAACCTGGATCTCCTCGTCCTCCTCTGCAGCTGAACACACCTCCCTCTGAGACTCTGACTCTGTTTGATTCAGACTCAGATGGATGGTAAACTGATCCAAACCTGAACCAGTCAAACCTCCAGCCAGTAGAGTCTGACACAGAGCAGCTCAGTGTTACACTGCCCCCTGCTGGTGAGGTTGTTTCTGATGACGTCAGAGTGGCTCTGGGTTTACCTGCTGTTTAAAGCAAATAATGAATCAATAATTTTTTTTTTTTTAAATAAAGAGACTGTGAAAAGATATCAAAATATGTTTTCAGATTTCATTCAAACTGAGATGCAACAATAATAAAAAAGGATTGGAAGTGGAAATTTTAAAAAACTAAAACTGAAAGTTAACATTTTAATTTTTTATTAAACCTTTAATAATCAGATAAAAGACTCATTAGGAACAAGACCTCTTTCACAAGGATGACTTGACTAAGAAAGACAGCAGCACATGTCATAATAAACAAGATAAATGAAATTTAAAAATGTAATAAAACAATAATATGTGAAAACATTTTATATATTTTTTACCAATACATTTTAGAAGGTGGTTGTTTCAGGAAGCTTTTTGTTAGAAATAATGAAACTTTAAATATCTGCAGAATCATTTTATTGTTCAAGGTTCAAGGAACCAAAAAGAAATGAGAAGCTTATTGTGAGCAAAAGAATGACCTCATTAAATCTGTTTGAACCATTTCCAGAATCTATAGGGTTTGTTTGTGTCTTTGTTTATTGTAGTTTTTTCCTGAATTAGGCTATATGTTTTATTAATAATTTGTCTTTTTCCCCATAGAAAAAGTCTAGTTTGATGGATGAGTGAATAGTAATAGGACTGTTAAACAGAAAAAAATCCCAAATGTTGTGAATTTAACTCAGTTTGAACTAATTAAACAAAACCATGTTTGGTCCTGCAGCCTGTCTCTAATAAGTCCTGTTTTGTAAAAGCAAAAGTTACTTTCTGAAAATGAAGTTCTCATAAACATCAGAACAACAGGATCAGATAAATGATCAACATGTCTCCTCAGTGAACATCAACAGATCATTTTTACATCAAAAGACATTCTGGAACAAAGCTAAGAGTTCAATCTGTAGCTGAAGCCTTTCAGACTCAGATGAATAAACTAAGAATACTTTTTAAAGTACTGAAAATCCCTTTAATCACTTATTTTCATTTTAACTTTCAGACATGTTCAAATTAATTGTCAGATCTTTATAGAGGAGACTGGATCAGCTGTTTTGGGAAACGTTTCCTGTTTAGATCATGTTTATAAATGAAACCTTTTCATTATGAACAAAAGTCTGACTCACCTGTAACTATCAGTCTGAAGGAATCACTCTCTTTTGTTTTGTGATGGTGAGTTCTACCCCGACACTTGTATTTTCCACCATCAGACTCAGACACACTGTTGATCCTGAATTCTCTGGATGTTGGAGATTTATTTAAGTTCTTTTTGCTCCATTCATACGTCCACTGAGTTCCTCCTTCATCCTGGATCTCACATCTGAGAGTGACTGACTCCCCTCTGAATATCTGAGACCTGCTGGGTTCCAGAGTCACTCTGGGTTTAATGTAAGCTGTTAACATAGAGAAAACATCTAGTTAGGAGTTTAAACAATAAAATCATCAGAAACTGCTTCAGTTTGATCATCAACTCCAGAAACAAGTGTTTGTGTTTTCACTGATCTCAGGTCTCATTTCTTCATTATTCTGATCTGTTAAGAAAACTAAAATAAAGAAAGTTTGTTCATTTGGACACGTTTACTTTGTCTTAAGGTTGAACCACTAGAAGTTCA
This sequence comes from Callopanchax toddi, assembly GCA_006937965.1. Taxonomy (NCBI): domain Eukaryota; kingdom Metazoa; phylum Chordata; class Actinopteri; order Cyprinodontiformes; family Nothobranchiidae; genus Callopanchax; species Callopanchax toddi. The sequence goes on along the minus strand of SSNR01000173.1, from coordinate 1,183,943 downwards.
TTTGTTCACTAATCAGATCCTTTTAAAAAATGAAGACAATTAGAGGGAAATAAAGAGTGAAAATGATTCAAATAGTAAAACACTTTATGAAAAACATCAATTAAAAGCATAATGCTAAATATATTATTTAAATGTTTACCTTTAGCGTCTCCATAGTTCTGTGAACTGAGCACTGAAATAAAGAATAAAACCATGTTAGACTTGATATGAATGACAGAAAAAGTAAAGCTAAATTATTTGGCAAGGTTAGGATTTTATAATAAGATTTTTTTAATTGATGGATATTTAAAAATTACATCAGTTATTTTTAGCCAAATTGTCTGTATATTGTACTTCTCTTCACTTTAAACTGAGCCCAGAAGCGTGGGACACCCTGGACAGGTCTCCAGTCCATCACTGGGCCACATAGAGACAAACAACCAGTCACACTCACTCACACCGAGGGACGATTTAGAGACACAAATCAACCTAATCTGCATGTTTCTGGTCTGTGGGAGGAAACTGGAATATCTGGAGAAAACCCACGCACGCACGTGGAGCACACGCAAACTCCATGAGAGGCCGCCAAGCCGAGACGCAAACCCATGACCTCCTGTCTACGAGGCACCAGTGTTATCAACTGCTCCACCATGCAGCCCAATGTTAAACTAAATAAACTGTCATTCTCACCAAGTAGAAACATCTATCTTTAATCTGCAGACAGAAGGTCATAAATATACTTACAGAAAAATCCCAGCATGCAGAGCAAAGAGTGCTCCATCCTCACATCCAGAGCTGCTGCAGCTGATCAGAGTCTACTTAACTCTGACTGTAATGATAAATAAGGAGAAGTTACATCAGGTACTCACATCACACCAACAGGTTTCAGTCCTATTCTGAGTTTCCTTCCTTTTTACTCAGAGTTTACACCTTTGTTGTTAGAGGAAGTGTTATCTGATTCTAAGGACACGTATAAGTAGTTGGTTTTAGTTATTTTTAATGATGCTTCAGACAAAAAAAACTTTAATATGGCACTCAAAGACAAATGAAGTACAGCCAAAAGGCACATTATAGATCTGGTAAATAAAAATGTTGACTTGATCCATTGCATGGTCTCATGTTGGTGATGCATGTTACATGCACACAAGGATGAATGTATTGCGTGAGAGTGTGGGTGATATGCGTCCATCATTTTCAGGTTGTTACTAATGGAAGAAGTGACCATTTTTAAACTGACTGGTGTGAAATTACAACCATTAAGTGAGAAATGGGGGTCGATTTGTCAGAGGAACAAATACAACATCACCTAATACAACTCCACTACTGCAGCTTAGACATCAGGTGACAGTTTGTTATAATAAAACTAAACATTTATCATTTGAACAATTTCAAATACATCTTGAAAAGTAACCCTACATGCACTTAACAAATAACATCAAAATGTGATGTTGTGGATCATTAAAATCAATGAATTTCTTTAAAGCACTGAAATAAAAAGTGGATTGTTTCTTTGAATGTGATGGTGGAGATGGTGTTATCTGTTGATTCTGTGAGCATATGGTCCAGTGATGGTTAGTAAAGTTCAGCTCTAGTCTCCCCAGGCACTTCAGAATAAGATGTGTTACAGCCACAGGTCTCACTGATGCTTGTAGTTCCCTTACCTTCTCTGGATGTTGTTCAGCTGATTATTTAGAATGCTGGTGAAGGTGCTCAGTCATCCAGGTCATGATAATCCAAAAAAGGATTTTAAATAAAGGACGGAGGACGGTGTGTTATAATGTGTGAGGAGTTAAAATCAGGATGGAGTAAAGCGATGGATGCGAGCAGCTGCAGATGTGGGGAATCCAAGGGTAGTGATTAGATCAGATATGCCTGTTGTGTCTTCAGGCAGCGTTTCTGATTTATTCGTTGCCTTACTGTCCATTTGCTGGCTCTTGTAAATCCAAAGTTTCGAATCATGGCTTTTAATTCCCGTCGGCCTGGGCCATTCTCTTTAGGGTGGTCTTTACCCCTTGTATGAGTTCTGCACTCGAGATCTGTCCTCAAGTGAGTTAATTCAGCCCCAGGTTAATGAAGTTCATAGCCCTTGCTTGATTTTCCTGGAGCGCAGACAGACTGCCAACAGTATTGGGAGTAATGAGTTACAAAAGTAATTAATTACTAATGCATTGTTGTTTGCTGTAATGTAAGGCATTACAGAGAAAAATTGATCATATTTTACTCGGTACAAACGTCAGTAATGCGTGTTACAGTGCATGTTTAACCTGGATTGAAGTGGTGGGTTTCTCAGAGGAGAAACCTCACTCAGCGCCAAATGTTTCACTTCCTGTAGTCAGACAGAGCAGAGATGAGTGAACAGCAGCCAGTGCAGCAAGCCCGGTTCTGTCTGGACCACACAGCAAACTCATGCTTGCTTCACGCTGCACATGTCGCGCGTGCAGCCCAAGTCGTGCACGCTCACGGCAACCAAGGCCCGTTAAGAGCAGTACTCAGGAAACTTAAGTGAACTGAGAAGATCTTTCGTGATAAAGAGTCACTTTTAACAGATTATATTATTCAAATCAGAAGTTGGAGAGTCCCTTGCGCACCGAGCGAGGACGGCACGCGTTGTTTAACAGGAAGCTGCAGGAGAAGGAGCACACAGGTGAAGGAGATTGAAGCAGGCAGGTGGAGGTAGGAGTCAAACTAATAGAGAGCTTGTGCACTGAGATGTATATATGTATAGATTTAAATATACTGTATATAGATATGATGGATTAATATACAGATAGATGGATGGGTGAATGGGTTAATATGGATGGATGGATGGATGGATGGATGGATGGATATGGATGGATGGATGGATGGATGGATGGATGGATGGATGGATGGATGGATGGATGGATGGATGATGGATAGATGGGTTAATATGGATGGATGCAGGGACAGATCTAGAGGTATATTTATATGGGACAGAAAAAGAGAGGCAATAAATTTTCTGGCATGGCACCATATACAAGAATATTATATATCTATTCATCCTGAGGTGGCAACAGGGGTGGCAAAGCTTTATTTTAGGGTGCCACCCTGTGCCACCCCAGTAGATCTGCCCATGGATGGATGGATGAATGAATGGGTTAATTTTCAGATAGTTGAATATCTACACATGTATCATCACATCACCTTCCACTGGATGTGGAATGAGCTAATTAACTGTCATGAGCTACATTTAAATGGTCAAATCCATATTTACAGCTTTACAAGTGAGAGTAACTTAAAAGTAATGCAAAAGTAGTGTAATGCTTTACATTTAAAATACAGTAATATTGTAATGTAATGAATTACTTTGAAATGACAGTAAAAAGTAATAAATAATGCATTACAGTTTTGAAGTAACTTGCCCAACACTGCCTGCCAATAGCTCCTGCTAACTCCGACATTTTCTCCATTTGTCGTCGATGGAGCAGAATCCCAACACAGCCAATGAGCAGGAAACCGACCACCAGAAATCCAAATATATACAAATCTTCCGCATCTTCCAGAGAAAGTTGAGCGAGGCACAAGATGTCCCACTTACTTACACTATGCGTTTGGGTCTACCAGGTCTACGCGGCATCTTCCCCTGCCACCTGATCCAACTCACCACCAGGTGGTGATCAGTTGACAGCTCCGCTCCTCTCTTCACCCGAGTATCCAAAACATACGGTCTCAGGTCAGATGATACAACTATAAAGTCAATCAATGTCCTGTAACCTAGGCTGCCCTGGTACCAGGTGTACCGGTGGGCATCCTTATGTTTGAACATGGTGTTCGTTATGGCCAGACTGCAACTTGCACAGAAGTCCAATAACAGAACACCACTCGAGTTCAGATTGGGTGGGCCGTTCCTCCCAATCACGCCCCTCCAGGACACGCTGTCATTGCCCACGTGAGCGTTGAAGTCCCCCAGCAGGACAATGGAGTCCCCTGTCGGAGCGCCATCTAGCATTCGTCCCAGAGACTCCAAAAAGGGTGGGTACTCTGAACTGCCACTTGGTGCATAAGCACAAACAACAGTCAGGACCCGTTCCCCAACCCGAAGGCGCAGGGAAGCTGCCCTTTCGTCCCCCGGGGTAAACCCCAACGTACAGGCAGAGAGTCTTGGGGCTAACAGAAAGCCCACCCCAGCCCTCCGCCTCTCACCTGGATCAACTCCAGCAAAGAAAAGTGTCCAACCCCTCTCCAGGACTCGGGTTCCAGAGCCAACGCTATGTGTCGAGGTGAGCCCGACTATATCTAGCCGGTATCGCTCAGCCTCTTCCACAAGCTCCAGCTCCTTCCCCGCCAGAGAGGTGATGTTCCATGTCCCGATAACCAGTTTTCCTGTCCAGGGATCGAACCGCCAAAGCTCCCGCCTCAGTCTGTCACCCGATCCACATTGCACCGGACTCTTCGTGCTCCTCCTGCAGGTGGTGGGTCCACAGTTGGATGAGCCCATGTATCCGGTTCAGGCTGGGCCCGGCCGGGCCCCATGGGCGAAAGCCCGGCCACCAGGCGCTCGCTCACAGGACCCAACCCCAGGCCTGGCTCCAGGGTGGGACCCCGGTAACCCTCCGGGCCGAGTACTCGAACGTTTTGGTGTTCTCTTCATGAAGGGTCTTCTGAACCGTTCTTTGTCTCACCCCTCACCTAGGACCAATTTGCCATGGGTGACCCTACCAGGGGCACAAGTGCCCCAGACAACATAGCTCCTAGGATCATTAGGGCACTCAAACTCCTCCACCACGATAAGGTGACGGTTCACGGAGGAGGAGTTTGGATAAGTACAGAATATATCTATTAACCTGAAGATATCATTTGTTCTTTGACCAATAATTTGGATTATAAAACACCAAATAAGCAGTCTTCAATTTCTACCTGAAGAGAATTGTTTGCATTTTGACAAAGAAAGTCAGTTTGTAAGAATGTAAAAAATATTTCTGATGACTTTGATCGAGCACCCACTCACTAATACAGCTTCCTTCATGATGTCATGCATATAAAAGAACCATAAACAGGGTTTATACAGGAAACCTAGAACTGAATTTACTACCTTTTTTACTACCTCAACAACATTTTTTACTACTAACGCATCACGCAGCTGCCCTTTTTTGGGGGGGCGGGTAGTGGGTGGGGCGGCACTGACCCACGCAGCACTGACTAAAACATCCGACACAAACATTCCAAACTCAGTTCTAGAGGACTTGGAACATAATGTCTTCTCTGGATATAGACAAAGTAAAATCACTTTTAGACTTCACAAGTCAGTGTTTTATTTTCAATTGTCGTGGTTTCTGAGTTTGAAGTTGCAGGAACGCTGCTCTGTGCATCGCCAAAAAACGAAATGGGGAGCTGCTCGCCCCACGTGCGAATCTGCTGTTGGTGAACGCTGGATGTTTGGTGAGACTTGATCGCCGTAACTTAGGGTGGCCATTTCCACAACACCAAAAAGGAGGACATTTTTCGGCGATGCCCAAAGTAAAAAACTAGAACATAATATCAAACCCATTACATAGTATGATTGTTGTACTCTCCAAAAATATAAGTTTTTTTTTTAAATGTTGTTCTTCCCAGGCTGCTTCTGATTGGTTGGTCTGCCTGCATCAACCTCATCAACATGGCTAATCTGATTAGGTTTGGGCTTTAACCAGTTACATTTCTGATATTTATTTGACACTTCATCCAATAATCTGTTACAAAAACATCTCATGGATGCATAATTGCATTTAGACTTTGTTATTTTTGTATCACTTTAATAAAATTTACAAATCAACACTAAAAAAGATGAATGAAAAGGAGCAGAGAGAAGACTTTAAAAAATATTTTCTGTCCCTTTTTATAAAACAAAATCATATTCCTTACCTCTCAGTTTGATACATTTTTAAATATATTAATAATTTCGATTATTTTATTTCTTTGCCAAGGTTGTTATATTATTTTAAACCATTTACAGAAATATTAAATTCTTTTTGGTTCTAAATTGAGGCTTTTTACAAACTTCACTTCCTTTCAAATTATAAACTACTAACTTTTTCTTGAAACATTTTCTGAATATTATTTGGTACTAGCTTTGGACATTGTAATATTTTCAAGTCAACTAAATCATGTCAGTATTTTATATTTGATAAATAACAGGTTAGAGGGATCTATTACTGATGATCTTCAGTGCTTATTTTGTAAACTAAAAACAAAGTTTTACTTGATTATTAGTGGGGATTTATCTCCTCATTCTGTTTCTCTCCACCCTTGACCCTCTGGAGTTAAACTGGTGCGTGTATCTTAATTAGTGCCGTGGCGTGGACTCGCGTTTCTGGGACGCGCTGTGGCGGCGGTCCCCGTCACCGTGTGAGTAATCTTACAGGTGTAACCAGGTGGTTGGAGGTTCAAAGTTCCGACAGCATGCCCTGGAAGTGAATGTAGCATCAGTTACCTCCTCACCACGCCCACTTGATTACCTGATGGCATAAAGGTGTGCAGCCCAGTCAAGGGGTTGGTTTGGTGTGACAAGGCGGGTATGCGGTCGTGTGGATGCCTGGCTGTGAGTAGCTCCTCCATTTGTTTGTTTTAGGAGTTATTGTGTTATTCATGTAGATATGTTGGTTGCTTTAAGGTTTGAGGAGTCCGCTGAATGGAATGCAGCTTCTAGGGGTGCTCTGAGCCCTGGTGTGAGCTGCGCTCTGAACTGCTTAGGTAAATTACAAAGTTTTATTGGTGGTTGGGGTTGTTTAATCTACAGTGGCATAATTGTGTTTTTTGTTTGCTTGTAGGCAGGCCACTGCTGCTCAGTTGTGGGGGGGAAAAATTAAGTTTATCAACTGGGTTTTAGAGGAGATAAGCTCTCAACCACGTCGGCATTTTAGTGGGTTTTGTTTCGGTTCTTTTCTGTCTGGAATCCCTTTATTGGTTTTGTCCCTGGTGGTTATAAGTCGTTTTTCTCATTATTTACCAGTTAAAGGTCCTTGGTTACTCTGATTACGGTAATTTATTTTGTGTTTTGCTCGGGAAGGGGGAACATTTTTAAAACAATGAACTATTAAAGCTGTTCTTTTAGTAACCCAAGTCAATAAAGATCTGTACATTTTGCTACCTCTGTCTGGGTTCCTTTTGCACCAACTTAACCTTGGGTTAGTTGGCCATTGTGGTACAATTTAGGGGCCTCTAGCCTTGCCCTTGGTCACAAATTGGCGTTGTTGGCATTTGCTGGATCTGGTGAACAGGGCAGAGTGTAATTTAAAAGTAGATGACTTGTGGGGTTTTAGTGTGGTTGAGAGCTATTAGGATTTTTTAAGGGTTTCCGGCTTAACTGAGCAGCAGTTGGCGCATTGTGGAAAGTTTGCTGAGACCTTGGGGAGGACGTTCATTCCATCGAACATGGCGGAAGAGCTGCAGCAGCTTCGGGACCGGGTCAGCAAGTTGGAGGCGGAGCGGGATCAGCTGAAACAGTCGCAGGACGCCGCCCAGGCAGGACCTAGTCGTGGAGGAGCTGAAAACACAGGAACTATGGACCGCTTCATTTACCTGCCTCGAGAAAGAAAGTGCCCCATGTTCCGGGGAAGTCATGGTATTGAAATCGATGACTGGGAGGAGGAAGTCCGGGCAAGCATGCGTGCTAGGCATGTTGGACCGTCAGATCAACCTGGGTTTGTCTTTGATCATCTGGAGGGTGAAGCTCGAGATGAGATAAAATATAGGACTGACGGTGAACGGGGGGACATTGAGACTGTTTTTAAGATTTTAAAAGAACTGTATGGGTGCCAGAAACCTTACATTTTGCTGCAAGAAGACTTTTTTTCCAGGAGGCAGTTGGAGGGGGAGTCTTTACAAGAATTTTCGCATGCATTGTTTTGTTTGATGGAAAAAGTAATTGCTAATGCTCCGTATAGGATGACAAATTCACCAACACTGTTACGGGATCAGTTTGTTGAAAATGTAAATAATCCTAGTCTACGCCGAGAGCTTAAGCGGTTAGTGCGGGACAATGCCACCCATACGCTACTTGATGTCCGGGCAGAGGCCATTAAGTGGGAACGTGAGGGGGGGGTTGGTGAGAGTAAGGCTACTTTCCATTCTGTACCCTCTTTGTGTGCTACTCAAAGTGCTAATGGGCCGCTACAGGCCCCCTCTCCTACCGGTACTGCGTCCCAACTAGATGCTTTAACGGCTTTAGTTCAGAAACAACAAGAGCAATTGGCGCAAATCACCCTGGCCCTTTCTGCTATACAGTCACATTCACCAGTGTCTCCAGGGTTGTCGGGTGTTACCTGCTATCGCTGTCATCAGCCGGGCCATATTGCTAGGTACTGTAAGAGTCGGTTCCATTCTAGACCATCTACTGCACATTCCTCTGGTGCCCCCACCGGCTCTCAGCAGATGGAAAACTAGCACCCCCTATTGTTGGGAGCCAGACATTAGGAGGGGGTGGGTTAGGCTCATCAGTCTTGGGGGTAGGGGAGGAAGTGGAGCGTTTAATAGCCCCATGTCCACAGGTTAAAGTGACAATGGCTGGGGTTTTGATTCAGTGTATTGTGGATACGGGGTCGATGGTGTCGACTATCTCCGAGTCCTTCTTTAGGGAACATTTTCAAGATAAATTGAAGTCATGCCATTGGTTGGAGTTGAGGGCAGCCAATGGATTAGCGATCCCCTACC
>SSNR01000173.1:1131112-1175308 GCA_006937965.1 Callopanchax toddi | reverse complement strand
GTGGTTTACCACCATGGACTTGGCCTGTGGCTATAATCAAGTGCCAGTGACGGAGGGTGATAGACCAAAGACTGCTTTCTGTACCCCATTTGGGTTGTTTGAGTTCAACCGAATGCCCTTTGGGTTATGTAATGCGCCAGGGACTTTCCAGAGGCTCATGGGGCGAATGTTCGGTGCACAGGATGGGCAGTCACTGTTAATTTACTTGGATGATATCATTGTTTTCTCGTCCACAGTTGATGAGCACCTGAATCGGTTGGAGGTCGTGTTGGCCCGACTGCAGCAGGAAGGACTCAAAGTGAAACTGGAGAAATGTGAGTTCTTTAAACAAGAAGTGACATACCTGGGACATCGTATTTCAGAAGAGGGAGTGTCAACTGATCCTGTCAAGATTTCAGCCGTGTCTGACTGGCCTCATCCTACGACTGTCACTGAGCTGCGGTCTTTCATTGGCTTTGCCAGCTACTACAGACGGTTTGTAGAGGGATTTTCGAAACTAGCTGCACCCCTTCACCGGCTGATTGCAGAGCTGTCAAGTAACCAGAAAAACAAAGGGGCCCATCTGAGTGGCGCGTGGACGGAGGAGTGCGAGGAGAGCTTCAGGGAGCTGAAGGCCCGCCTTGTGAGTGCACCTTCCTTGGCTTTTGCTGACTTTTCTCTGCCATTCATTTTGGAGGTAGATGCCAGCCACTGGGGTTTTGGAGCGGTATTATCTCAGGAACAAGGAGGAAAAGTGAGACCCGTGGCCTATGGCAGCCGCAGTCTGCATCCTGCGGAGAGGAACTATAGCTCCATGAAGCTGGAGATGGCGGCCATGAAGTGGGCCATGGCTGACAAATTTAAAGATTACCTGTGGGGCCACCGCTGCGTTGTCTGGACAGACAACAATCCACTGAGCCATCTGGATACTGCCAAGTTGGGCGCCACGGAGCAGCGCTGGGTCGCTGAGCTGTCTGCATTCGATTACAGTGTGAAGTATCGGCCAGGGCGAGTCAATCAGAATGCTGATGCCCTTTCTAGACAACGTAGTCCTCCTGTTGGTGATGGGTCGGAGTTGGAGCGCTATCTACCAGGTACCAGGGTGCCCGATTCTGTTGTTGGGAATGTTTGTCAACTTCTTCAGCCAGAAGCTACCCAGTCTACTATCACCGCTCTGCCATCTCGGAGTCCACTCGACCTGATACGGCTGCAGGGGTCTGACCCATCCATCAGTGCCTTTCGGTCATTCTGGAGCCAGCAGAGAGTACCAAGCCGTGCGGAGAAGGAAAAGCTGAGTCCTCGAGCTAGGGGTGTGGTGAAGCAGTGGGACCGCATTGTGCAGAATGGACAACTGCTTTACCGTCGGCTGTTGAGGCCAGATGGAGGAGAGGAAATTCTCCAGCTGCTGTTGCCAGAGTGCCTGCAGGCTGAAGTTTTAAGGGAGCTGCACCAGAATCATGGCCATCAGGGGATCCAGCGGACCACAGAGGTAGTGCGGCAGCGGTGCTACTGGCCAGGAATGGATCGTGATATTCAGGACTGGTGCCAAAAGTGTGAGCGCTGTGTGGTTGCCAAGGACACCCAACCAAGGATCCACGCTCCGTTGGGCCACCTACTTGCATCTAGGCCCAATCAGGTGCTTGCCATTGATTTTACATTGCTGGAACCAGCTCGTGATGGAAGGGAGTTGGTGTTGATTATGACTGACGTATTCTCCAAGTTTACCCAGGCCGTACCTACCCGCGACCAGAAGGCGGCAACAGTGGCGGAGACGTTGGTCCGTGAATGGTTCTACCGCTTTGGGGTCCCTGCACGCATACACTCAGACCAGGGAAGGAACTTTGAGAGTGCCTTGGTCCAGCAGTTGTGTGCATTGTATGGGGTCCAGAAGAGCCGAACCACTCCCTACCATCCCCAGGGTAACGGCCAGTGTGAGAGATTTAATCGGACCCTGCACAACTTGCTCCGTACACTCCCTCCTGAGGAGAAACAATTTTGGCCTGGTCACCTTCCGCAACTGGTATTCAACTATAATGCCACATCTCACCAGTCCACGGGCGAGTCACCTCACCTGCTGATGTTTGGACAAGAGCCCCATTTGCCTGTGGATTTCCTCCTTGGCAGGCTTCCAGAGTCAGAAGCTGGAGGTGTGTGTGAGTGGATGCGGGAGCATCGGAGGCGCCTACAGGTGGCTATGGATGTAGCTCGAAGTCGAATGGAGGGTGCTGCAAGGCAGAGGAAGGCGAGGCATGATGACCAAACCCTGTGTGAGCCATTGGTGGAGGGCCAGAGAGTCTACCTCCGGGATAGAGGGGTGGGGCGCAGGAAGATCCAAGATGCCTGGGGTTCTGCCATCTACCGGGTGGCGAAGGCCCCTGCCCCAGGGGGTGTGGTCTATTCAATTGCTCCAGTGGACAGCCCTGGTCGGGTGAAGCAAGTGCATCGTACGGCCCTGAAGCCCGCCCTCCTCCCTCCGGTTGCAGATCAGGAGGTCCTGCCCTATGGAGTGTCTGTACGGGAGGAGGCCAGTGAGGATGAGGTTGAGTCAGGGGTTTGGCTGGTTGTTGAAGATCCCGCTGGCGATTCATCTACCCCCAATGAACCGCTCTCTTCCGGGTTGCCCCCTGTTCCGATTCCATCTGTTCTGGGTGGGCCTTGCGGCCCAGGAGTTGTGCCAAGGAGGACGACACGTACAACAGCTGGAAAGCATTCTAATCCTCATCACCTCCCTGTTCCTGTTCAACGTGGGGGGGCGGGGGCTGCTGCCTCTCGGATTCAAGGGTGTACTAGATTCACTGCTGCCTTATTCCGCCCCTGGTCGTGAGTTTTTAAATCGTTGGGTCACCGATTTCATTGGGGGGGGGCAGATGTAACCAGGTGGTTGGAGGTTCAAAGTTCCGACAGCATGCCCTGGAAGTGAATGTAGCATCAGTTACCTCCTCACCACGCCCACTTGATTACCTGATGGCATAAAGGTGTGCAGCCCAGTCAAGGGGTTGGTTTGGTGTGACAAGGCGGGTATGCGGTCGTGTGGATGCCTGGCTGTGAGTAGCTCCTCCATTTGTTTGTTTTAGGAGTTATTGTGTTATTCATGTAGATATGTTGGTTGCTTTAAGGTTTGAGGAGTCCGCTGAATGGAATGCAGCTTCTAGGGGTGCTCTGAGCCCTGGTGTGAGCTGCGCTCTGAACTGCTTAGGTAAATTACAAAGTTTTATTGGTGGTTGGGGTTGTTTAATCTACAGTGGCATAATTGTGTTTTTTGTTTGCTTGTAGGCAGGCCACTGCTGCTCAGTTGTGGGGGGGAAAAATTAAGTTTATCAACTGGGTTTTAGAGGAGATAAGCTCTCAACCACGTCGGCATTTTAGTGGGTTTTGTTTCGGTTCTTTTCTGTCTGGAATCCCTTTATTGGTTTTGTCCCTGGTGGTTATAAGTCGTTTTTCTCATTATTTACCAGTTAAAGGTCCTTGGTTACTCTGATTACGGTAATTTATTTTGTGTTTTGCTCGGGAAGGGGGAACATTTTTAAAACAATGAACTATTAAAGCTGTTCTTTTAGTAACCCAAGTCAATAAAGATCTGTACATTTTGCTACCTCTGTCTGGGTTCCTTTTGCACCAACTTAACCTTGGGTTAGTTGGCCATTGTGGTACAATTTAGGGGCCTCTAGCCTTGCCCTTGGTCACACAGGCTACAATGATTTTTTATCAAAACAACGGCATGGGCGCGACATGGCACAGCTCTGAGGTCTCTGTTTTTTTTTTTCTCCGCTCCGGTTTCTGGTCGACCTGTTTCATGGTTCAGGTTTCAGCTGCAGCGCGAGTTCTCTATCCGGTCCAGGAGGAGGCGTGTCTGGGGCACAGCTGAGTGCGGAGAGCACCCCGAGTTACCTCACACACGCTGAGCAGAGCTCTCCGGTGTTTTTTTCACAATTTGTTTCTCTGGACCAGAGACTCTTGACCATGCGAAGAAAATAATTCAGCCAAAATCCGGCATCCGTCTCAAAGGCTCGCCGGACGGCGGACACGCCTCCTGAAAGCCGGACAATGGCCACCCCCATTCCACGTCACATTAATAGTTTTTCGGCACACCTGACAAAAAGCCTCTCGATCATTGCTTTAGCCAGCCTTTAAATAATGGGTCGTCGAGCCAAAGTTTGGAAAACTTACATTTTCCCCATTGTTTGCGGTGCTACTTGCTAGCTTCTACATGAGTTATCCTGACACCACGCATGCACAATGAAGCTGTTGTGCGCATGTGCAAGGCTATCAACAGCTTTCAGGGTTCTGCTGTCCTGTCAGCACAATAAAAAGCCGTTTTTAGTTAAACGAATGGGGAAGGTTAAAATATTTTAATTTTGTGACAAAATTTACTACCAAGTTGGAATTTTTTTACTACCAAATGCAGTAATTTACTACCTTTTAAAGGCCTTAATTTGAGCACATTTCATTTACTACCTTTTACCACCTTTTACTACCGCGCGGAAACCCTGATAAATAATCTTAAAGCATTTTACAGAAAATAGAAATGTTCTTAGTATTGATTACATCAATTAACCTGTCCAAAGTTCACAGCAAAGTGCTGTCCTGACTCCTGAGCAGGTGAAAATCACCATGGTGACAAACTTGATCAGTTCATCCCTAGTGTCCATCTTCTCTGGAATTTCTGATAAGCAAAATTAAACTGATTACTTACAGACACTCACATCACATGACTGAATGGTAAATGGCCTGTATTTATAGAGCGCCTTATAGAGTGTTTTTCACACACCCCAAAGCGCTGTACAACACAACAGTCATTCACCCACTGGTGATGATAAACTACTTCGTTAGTCTCAGCTGCCCTTGGGCACACTGACAGAGGCGGGGGTGCCATGCATCGGTGCCCTCCAAGTCCCTCTGACCACCACCAGTAGGCAAGGTGGGTGAAGTGTCTTGCCCAAGGACACAACGACAATCTAACCCAGCCGGAGCTGGAGATCGAACCAGCGACCCTCCGGTTGCCAGACCAGTCACTCCACCAACTGAGCTATCTACTGCCCATGAAGTATTATTTAGAAATATTTGGCAATAGAACACATTTGAAACTACTGACTTGTGTCTTTGTTAGAAAGGAATCCTTCTTTAAAGTGATAATATGCAGTTTTGCTTGTTTTGAGCTCCCTCTGGTGTCTGTTTTAAATCACTGCCATTAAAAAGTTAGCACATTGTTTCAGCTTATAAACGCCTAAATCTAACTATTGAAATGTCTCCTCAGCCTTCATAGCTTTCTACAGGAGCGGTTATTTACTCCTTCAAAGAAATCAGCTGTGTTCAAGCAGGGAGAGATTGAAAAAAGCAGGAATCATGATCTAAAAACACTCCAGCGCTAGCATAACAGCTAGCCACTTTGGGTTTGCCTAACCCTCGTGAGACACGTGACTTCCTGGGTACCGTGACGGCGATAGAGATTTTGCAATCGTGGTATTCCGGATCTAATTGTAGCCGGGCTTAGCTACTTTTTACTTCACCCGGAAAACCAAAAGGTTCTGCGTTGTGTCAATGATGAAGGACTCAGAAGTTCTGGTTCAGCCCAACTGGTGGCGTATTTATTCTGCACAGAATGGAATAAAACATGCATCTGTGATAATCATCCAGCCGATCTCAGCTCATCTTCCTCCATAACAGCTCAGCAGACTGGGGAAGCCAATTTCATACTTAAATAACAAATTTTATTCTAACAAAGAAATGTTCACATTTTACCAAAACAAAAGAAAAATAACATTCAGACACACACCACCGGCTGACCTTTGATCAATAATTGAAATACATAACAATTTAAATATTGTAGAAATAAAATGTTCAAAATTTCCCAAAAAAAAAAAACAGGAAATTTATATAAAAACAAATGAACAACAACATACCTGCACAGAATGGAATAAAACATGCAGCATCTGTGATAATCATCCAGCCGATCTCAGCTCATCTGTCCATGACAAAAGTTCCACATAAAAATACTGCTACATGAGCGGGGAATTCCGAATCGGCTAGTTCACACGTGTGCTGCTACAGTAAGGTTTAAACCTAGACAAAAACAATTCCATTCTTCGTCAAACTATACAGTAATACAACAAAACATTTTAGCAATTATTAACTAGAAAACTGTACAACATTTCACCCTCTGTAACAACTTTCAGAAGATAAATTAACAGGAGCTCCATGAAAAACTTACCTTCCTCCATAACAGCTCCAAGCAGACTGGGGAGGAAGGAAGTTATGTCGCGGTATATGACCGCCAAAATAAAATAAACCTTTTCAAAATAACTATAAATATATGTTTAAAACAATAAAAACAATCTTACAATGAAAATGAAACATGGGAACGTTAAAAAAATGATTTTAAGTAAATTAAAAACAAGAAAACAAACAAATAAAGAAACTTTAGTGAGGGATTCTTGGTGGAATGCATTATATTTTTCTTCCATTCTACATAATCACCAGATGGGCCTAAGTGACTTTTCATTAACCCTGTAAACTTTACAGGGTTTACAGTGTAAAGGGTCATATTAGCACAGACTGGCTCAAGGAAAAGATTTAAAAATATGAAAAAGTTGCAAATGATGCCTTTAAAGCAATACTAAGCAACTTTTAACCAGTAGGGGGCAGTAGGAGGCTACGGTTAGAAGTTTCAACTGTCGTAAAATCATCTCACACCTGAACAAATGGAACTTTCTTACCCTCAGTCTGTCACAGCTTTTCAGCTAATAATCTCGTCAGACAAGTTGTTGTTTTAAAAAAATTTTTAATGTATAAATATTATAAGTTCATAAACAGTTTTTCTCTCTCTGCCTCTTTCTCGCTCTCTCTGTCTCTGTCTCTCTCTCTCTCTCTCTCTCTCTCTCTCTCTCTCTCTCTCTCTCTCTCTCTCTCTCTCAGCTGTCCAGTATAAATGCGAATTTATTCTCCACTAGAATTTAGCTGCCAAACTCTCAGTGATGAGTCATACAGGTGTGCATTTCAGGTGTGTGAGCAGAATAAAACGATCCATCATCCAGCGCGAACCTGACAAGAATTTTGGGTCTGCCGGGAGGACTTGAGCAAAACCTCTGGGTCCCTAGTGAACCAGCGCAGATCTGACGGGCTTTCGGTCTCAATCTGCTGGCGCAAAAACCTCCCAGACCACCACTGGGTCATACTGAACCTGACGAGCGGTGCGGGTCATGTTTGGCTGGCGCAAAACCTCATGGCCCACGCAGACCCTCCAGCAAGAACAAGTGTAGTGATACCGGGAAGGCCAAGGGCCCCTTATCACGCTTGCATACCTTTAAGACCATAGAAAGGTCTGGTAACGCAAAAGAGAACCAAGACAGAGTTATAGGAAAAAATACATAGTCTTTATTTTGCAATTAATTTAAAACATCTGTTTAAAATGACCCTCAACTAAACTGACTTTGATAAAGAAAATAATGAATGAAAACACACACAAAAAAAAGGAAAAATACTAAACTAAAGATCAGAAAATAACCCCAAAACACTTAATAAACCCTCTAAAACAAACTAACCGGGAGCGTACTCCTACACAGAGCCTTGGCTCTCTCGCGCCCCGCCCCTTCCTCTAAGAGCTAAGCTGGAGCAGTAACTGACCGGGGCGCCAGAGCTCCTCAAACCTGCACCCACACGCAATAACGTCAATGCCGCGGCGCGAGTCACACACTTTAACGCAGACCCTCCCGCATAAATTGAGCAGCAGGGGCATGGACGGACATCCACTTGCACCAGGACCTCCAGTAACCCGACCGTACAATCCAATCTTGGCAACCGTGCACCAGCTCTGTTAACCTCCAACCATCTGATCCCCACGCTCCCACACACCCGTCTTTATCAGCTACGTAATCACCCAGCAATGTCAGACAGGTGTGCTGAGACGTTCACTGACCGCCGGAGATGCGACCCTCACCGTAACCCATGGCTACACAAGGTTCTTGATTCTGGTGGAGGATGAATTGGACTTGAATCGGTATGTCTAAATAATTAATCGACTCAAATTCGACTGGACCCGTAGGACCGTCACCTCGGTTCTGATTCTACTAGCGGGCAATAACTCATGTGTCAGAGATGTAGTCATGCAGGTCACGCATCATTGGTTCTTCTGATTTATTTATTTATTTACCTGTGAGGTGGTGTTGAGGAAGGCTTTGATTATCAGGTCGGTGTAGGAGAGATTAACCCAGGCGTAGCTGCGGGATGACGTCTGGCGTGGCCTTGGGGTCTGCGTGTTAGCCAAGCTGCTGCTGGGAGTCTGTGAGCCGGAGGGGAGTGTGTGGAGAGTGGTCTCGGGCTGATTTATTTATATATCTATTTATTTATTTATTTATTTATCTGTGAGCAGGTGTTGAGGAAGTCTTTCAGAACATTATTTTCTACAATATTTCACAACGTGGTTAATAATCAGACTGGTTAAACCGTAAAATTCTCGCTGAAACCACCCCTCCTCCCCCTAGCGTTGCTAGACCTGGTTACTAAGGTCGTAAAGCAGAAAGTTTATTTTTTATATATATATATATATATATATATATATATAGCACCTTTCACAGAAAAAAATCACAAAGTGCTTCACAAAAAACTGAAAAAACAAATAAAATCAATAAAACAAACAAAATATCATTAATCAACAACAAGAGAACATCCATCCATCCATCCATTTTCTGTAGCCGCTTATTCCTCCACAGAGGGTCGCGGGGCAGCTGGTGCCTAACTCCAGCGGTCAAGGGGCGAGAGGCGGGGGACACCCTGGACAGGTCGCCAGTCCATCGCAGGGCCACACAGAGACGAACGAGACAAACAACCACGCACCCACTCACACCTAAGGACAATTTACCAGCCCAATTAGCCTGACAGTCATGTCTTTGGACTGTGGGAGGAAACCGGAGTACCTGGAGGAAACCCACGCATGCACGGGGAGAACATGCAAACTCCACGCAGAGAGGCCGCAGAGCCGGGACGCGAACCCACGACCTCCTTGCTGCGAAGCAACAGTGCTAACCAACTGCGCCACCATGCAGCCACAAGAGAACATAAAAGAGTTATTTAAAAGCAGTTTTAAAGTTTTAAAGCTAGATCATCTTTGCGACCGGCCCGTTCCTCAAAACTGTCTAGTGCGGTATCTGGCCATAGAGGGGTGCAGAGTGCTGTCAAACATGAAACTGGTCAAGTTTCTTACTCAACAATCAACGAGATCAATTTTAATGCTCTAGCTTAAAAAGTAAAATAACATTTAGTATTGCTTTAAATATTTCACCAATCCAGGCCTGTAGTTCATCATCTGCCTTGACCAGTGTGTCATCCTTGTAGTAGTGATTAACAATCTCCTTCACAAGCCTTTGGGAGATGGGGAAAGGTTAATGTTTGAATGCATTTCAAGTACTCTTTACACTTTACAATAGAACAGATGCTAGCTAGTAGGTGATGGGGAGTTTTGAATCACAAGACAGAGGTGGAAACATCTGACTTTAGGACTTCACCGGAAGACTTCAGCTCTCAAACATCTTGTCTCCACTTTGTCTTTGTTCTAAAACCTTTTAGCAGAACTTTTAAAGAGCGTCTCATCCTTCTTCCTCATCACACAAAGATCCATCACTTCCAAAGCAGACACTTGACCAGTAGCCAGCTCAACCCCCCTCACTGTCTTGATCTTTCTTCTCTGGCCTCTCATGAGACGCCCATCATCACCAACCTTGGGGTAAAGATAGACGCTGCTTTAAAGTTGAACAGTCAGGCGAACAGAGTTTTTAGATCTTGTTTCCACCTACGCCGTCTGTCTAAGATTAGGCCATTTCTGTCAAAATCCCATCTAGAAACTGTGATTCATGCTTTTATAACAGCCAGACTGGATTATTGTAATTCACCCTGCAGGAATCAGTCAGGCTTCTATCTCTCAACTCCAGCTGGTCCAAAACACAGTGGCCAGATTTTTAACCAGGAACCAAAAAGAGGGAGCACATTACTCCTGTTTTAACTTCGCTTCATTGGCTCCCGATTCACCATCGGATTAGTTTTAAACTTCTTTTTTTTGTTTTTAAGTCTCTTAATGGCAGCGCTCCTTTTTATTTGACTGAACTGCTGCAGCCATATGTCCCATCTCGCTCTCTCAGATCCTCAGAACAGCTGTTGTTGGTTGTTCCAAAGACTAAACGAAAATCCAGAGGTGATCAATCCTTTTCAGTCCTTGCCCTAAAACTCTGGTATGACCTCCCACTTCATGTCAGACAGGTTCCATCTTCAGAAGAGCAACATGAGTGGCTTCTGGAATGTGAAGAAAATGAGCACTGGTAGAACGTGACTGGCTGCTGACAGAGATGGAATCACGGGATCAGAGGATATGGATGAAATATGGAGGAAGCAGGATTCTGATCTGTTTCATTGTGTAAACAGTCATCATGATGTCACTGAGGCTCCATTTTTCAGGATCTTCAAGTTGGACCTTGTCAAGGATGAGCTGCTATTTACAAGTTTTCTTTTTGGTCACTAGGTGGCGACACAGGAAAGCTTCTGTAGCCTCTACAGAGGGAAAGCTTCTTTCTCAGTCACTGAAAAGTCAATCATCCATTAGATTCTACAGTTTTAGAGTCAAATTTCTTTTTTTTTTCTTTTCAGTGTCAAATTTCAATGAAAGGTGGACAAATGAGATGTTTTTTCTAAATCAATCAGGATATAGAAACCATAAAGGATGATGGGAAGTCTGAACAGAATCCTGTTCTGCAGAGACCAGGAGGGACAAAGAAACTACCTGGTAGCTTTGAATCAACAAAGTCTTTATTTCTTGATGTGAGAAATGAAACAGGATTTATCTAAATAATACAGATTTATTCTCAAAACAAGTCTATTGAAACTTTGACTGCCTGTTTAAAGTAAATGTCTTCATCTCTATCTGTCTGGGATCAGTTCCTCTGGTGCGTTTGACTACAGGAGACAGCAGCCCTCAATACGACAATCTGTAGGGAACAATCAGCTTTTTCAAGATAGGTAGTCAGTATCTTCCTGTACAACCAGTAGACTGGATCAGTCAGACTCATCTTTGAGATGAAATAAAAACATGCATCAGAACTATTCAACAGGAAGGATCAACAAAACCAACAATGTCACAAAGAAAACAAAACAATATGAATGAATGATGACCTGACACTTTCTGGAACCGACAAAAAGGAAAACAACTAAACATCTGTTCTGATGACGATTGACTTTTGTGGATTTTGAAAGCTTTTTCAATTCAACATAAAGCTTTAGAATTTGGCACATGCATAGCAGTCATTAAGATGGAAAAAAGATTGGATTGGTCTGAAGGCCTAACACCAACAGGAAGTCCACTGTTTTGGATCAAAGAGGCCATTTTAGAGTTTTACAGACTTTGTATATCAACACTTACCCTAGAGATTTTAAAGGATCTGCTGCAAACCAGGCAAGTCAACTCCTCTGAAACCTGTGATTAAATGTCATCAAAAGCTTAAAGTTATAGAACTGAATGGTCATGGCTTCACCTCAAGTAGGTAAGAAGTGAAGCTGCTCACTACCTTTATCATCACTGGATTATTTAGGATTTAAAGAACTGACAACAACCACTGATAAACGACCGACTCCAACTTCTGAACTGGGAGCTTTAATGCTCCCCAACGTCTGAGAAATGGTGAATGAGATTAAACCTTCTGATCTGTGAGTTTTCATGTGTTCAGCTGAGTTACTTTAGGAAGAGAAATATGTACCAAATTAATTTAATAAATCCTCAAGTGTGAACTCTTATGAGGAGTTAAAACACATTTGGAATGGCTTCTAACCTGTGTGAGTTCTAATGTGGTCAGTTAGATCCTTCCTGTCACTGTAACTTTTCCCACAGGTCTTACATGAGAAACGTTTCTCACCTGTGTGAGTTGTCATGTGACGAGTTAAGATACTACTCATAGAGAAACTTTTTCCACAAGTTTTACATGAATATGGCTTCTCACCTGTGTGTGTTCTCATGTGGGCAGTTAAATCCCACTTTTGACGGAAACCTTTTTCACAGGTCTTACATGAGTAAGGTTTCTTACCTGTGTGAGTTGTCATGTGACGAGTTAAGAGATTACTCTGAGAGAAACTTTTCCCACAAGTTTTACATGAATATGGCTTCTCACCTGTGTGTGTTCTCATGTGGGCAGTTAAACCCCACTTTTGACTGAAACCTTTTTCACAGGTCTTACATGAGTAAGGTTTCTTACCTGTGTGAGTTGTCATGTGACGAGTTAAGTGATTACTCCGAGAGAAACTTTTCCAACAAGTTTTACATGAATATGGCTTCTCACCTGTGTGTGTTCTCATGTGGACAGTTAAATCCCACTTTTGACTGAAACCTTTCTCACAGGTCTTACATGAGTAAGGTTTCTCACCTGTGTGACTTCTCGTGTGACGAGTTAAATTATTACTTTGAGAGAAACTTTTTCCACAAGTTTTACATGAATATGGCTTCTCACCTGTGTGAGTTGTCATGTGACGAGTTAAGTTAGTACTCATAGAGAAATATTTCCAACAAGATTTACATGAATATTGTTTCTCACCTGTGTGAGTTCTAATGTGAGGAGTTAAATTCCTCCTGCGACTGAAACTGTGATCTCTGGTTTGTGGACATCTTTTCTTGTGTTTCAGTTCTAGACTGTCTACATCTTTCCTGTGATCTTTGGTTTGTAGACGTCTTTTCTTGTGTCTCAGTTCTTCATCTTTGTTTGATTCATCGTCTTTATTTCTGCTTCTTTCCTGGTTCTGGATGTCAGCTTCAGCAGAGTTCTGAGAAAGGGGATGGTCCCTGTTTGCTTCTGGTTCACTGCTGTCTCTTCCTTCAGAAGGAGTCATTGTAAATGTATCAGTCTCCTGCTTCAGTGCAAACTGCTGCTCATCCTGACTGATACAAAGTTCCTGCTGTTCCTCCTCCATCTGTTCAGGTTCTGTTTCTTCCTGGTTTTTTTGCATCACTGCAGGTTCTAGATCATTTTGGTCCAAATTGGAGTTCCTCCCCTGGTTCCAGAGTTGCTGGTCAGTCAGAACATCCTCTTCTTTCCAGACATGATGCTGTGGAAGATCTAAACAGAAAAACAGACAGGAAGAAAATGTTCATTAATGAGACAAGAAAGATGGAACACTTTAGTTTAAAGAGATATTTTGGTAATTTTGAAATGGCGTTCTATCAGTTATTCATCTACAAAAAGGACCACACCCACTAGTGACCTCATTCAAAGCAAGGAGAGGTTCCAGAAGCAGTGGCGGCTGGTGACATTTTTTTTTGGGTGGGGCGCAATTTTGCAAGTCATTTTTCAAATGCTCAAAAACCCACATATCACCACTAGATCAGGGAATGAAACATAATATTTTCATCTGACTGAAAATGTTGCTGGTAAAAATCCCTATGACCAATTCACTAAAAATGTAGAGCAGTTATGTCACACACAGTTTTGGTCTAATTCTACACATCAAACTAAAAAAAATCATAAGGTCTTCATAAGGAGACCTTATAATACTAATACACTGTAAATATAATCAGATACAAATAATAAAAAACAACCACAATGTGATCACAACAGAAGTAAGAGTTTCAGGGAAACAACAACTTGACCTAAACAAGGTCAAAAACACAACAAGGTCAAAAACACAACTTAATATTCACAATAAAGTTTGCACAGCTTTCTACTGAAAGGACAAACTGCTCGGAAAAACACTGGTTCTCAGCAGCACCAGGCTTCAGATCCTGAACACTAATAAGTAAAGTTTATTTATATAGCACCTTTCACAGAAAAAAAATCACAAAGTGCTTCACAAAAAAACAGAAAAAACAAATAAAATCAATAAAACAAACAAAACATCATTAAACAACAACAAAATGCATTTATTTTAAATCCTGAAGGTCCACAGCCACACAGTTTAGACCCAGCAGGAACAGTTGATGAAAACAAGCTAAATTGAGATCATATTACATCAAATATCTAGCCTCAAATGACTGAAATAAACTCTGACACTAATGTTCAGTGCATGCAGGCATGGTCAGTCAGTTTGTATGTTCAAAATAAACCATAAAGCAACCAACCAACCGACTCGGTACCAGCCCTGATTCGAACCGAACCCGTCCGGTACCAGAGCCGGTCTGAACCCGTCCGGTACCGGAACCGGTCCAGTTCCGGTCCAAAATGAACCGGTACGGGACCTGAACCAGTCCTGGAGGACCTGGTCTGAACTCTAAGAAACAACCCAAAAAAACTCACCGACTGCCGAGTTGATTAAATCAGGACACAATCCTCAGGGCTGTATCAAAGCTGTCAAGCTGGATTCTTTAAAAAAAAAATCCATTTAGCATCACTCCACTGTCCTCCGGTTACAGCTTCCGGCCAGGTCAACAACATCATCCTCCCGTTCTTCTGAGTAATTCAATACATTTTTCTTTTCTTTTTTACTGTATTTATAATCATTTGTCAGTGTGTTAGAGTGCCAGAATTCATGATAAAAATAAAAACTAAAGTAAATACTTAAATAATAAGCCATTATTCCTCCGGTTTTGACTGTGCCGTTGTGCGCATGTGTCACAGGGACGCTGAGCCCCTGTGTCCCGATCGGTCTCCTATTTTTTGCACTCTGTGCGCATGCGGCAGGAAAAAATTTCCAATGCGCATGCGTCAGGAGCAGAAAACACAGCGGTATGTTGGGACAGCGTCCCGTCCAGACATGCACAGTAGACCCCAAAGAAACACGACCTATCGGTCTTAGGGGTGTAACGAGATCCAAAACTCACGAGACAAGACACAAGTTCACGAGACGAGATTTAATAATAATTTCAAAAAAACTTCAAAGATCAAATTTATGCATCAAAAAGCACTTTTTTCCCAACACTTTTATAGAAGTTTTTCCAAAAACTCAATGATGTATTTCTTTTTCTGATTTCTTGAATCTTGGGGTGTAGGGGTGTTAATCAAATTTTCAAGAATTATTTTAAAGATCAAACTGTTGCTGCAAATGTTTTTTTTTCCTGTCTCTCTCCTCCTCTCCTGTCTCACCAAAGATAAAAATGTGATTTTAGGTGAAGAGAAGGGGACTTGAACTGCTTAAACAGAGCCATGATATTAAACCTAAAAACAACAGCCATATACATTTAATATAGTGGAACTATGTTTTTAGACAGTAAAAACTACAGGTCTCTAAACTGACTTTAAAATAGTGCAGGGGACGTGTCTCCCCACCTCACCCCAAATATGTGTCTCTCATGATCTTTCAGTCCTTCTTTACTTCTCTCAGCTCTCTAATGCTGTTATTCTGTCTGTTTTCTCTCTGTTTTCTTTTCTTATTGAAAAATAGAAGCAGTTCAGTTAAACTTCACTCAAACCTTAAAGGATTTGATCATTAATAGAAAATAAATGCAAAGTTAAGAAAAGCTTTTCTTTTTATATAATAAAACTGTATTTTAGTGCACACACCTCTGTCTCCTTTTCTCCTGTCTCCTCCTTGCGACTCTGTCTGTTATGGATCTTAAAGTGCCTGTGACTCCATATTTAAATCGCTTTATATTAAACAGGTGTAATCTTTGATGCCTCTAGATTAGCGTTGCACCATTATAACTCAAAATACGCTGTAATTATTTCCTAACAAGCAACTCAGAGATCAGAAGAAAGCGCCGCCTTCCGGTTCTGCTGGGTTTCTCCTTATTTGGCAGCCTGACACTTCTGCTGCAGCAGGGGGCAGTGCCGTCACGTGAAAGAGAAACAAAACTGAAACTAAACACTACACGGTCTATGGGCAATGGCGGCGGCACTGCCTCGCTCCAGTTGTCGTGAACGTGCATGTGGGAGGAGAATTGACCATATAAGCAAGTCCGGATCACTATGACCTCATAGCGGGCTGGAGTGAAAAAAACTGTTTGAAACCTGGGTCTGAAATCTTGAAGAACTTCTCACTGGCTGTACTAGGAGACCGATGGACGCCGTTTTTTGCTCTTTCTGGCAGGTTTAAGGTGAGAACTCAACGTTGCAACATGATAGATAAGTCAGAAAACATGGAAAACGATGTCATGGGCACTTTAATGCAAGAAGGTTTAATAGGGGATCCAAATCTTTCTGCTCTGACTGAGACACACATCGTCCTCCCAGCTCTTTCACTAATTGATGTTCCAGGTAGGCTCTTCTCTGGAACGGCAGAGTTCAGTTTCGCTTTCACTTTCAGATGCGCTCCGATGTTTTCACTCTTTTTAAAAAATAGACGGTCGTTTATTTGTTTTCATGCTTCAATAACAACATAAACCGTATAGTTTCCCGACGTTGACGTGTGTTGCACTTGCTTGCGAAAACGCAAATACCCATTACATAATCCGGTCATGAGGGCTCGCGAGATAGAAGTTATCTCAACGAGACATATCGTGATGTTTTAATATCGCAAGAGATCTTGTTACACCCCTAATCGGTCTGGTAAAAAATAGTTAGAAAACCTTTCTAAACTACACCTAAATGCAGATTATACACAGCCCTTATTGTATTTATAATGGATGGCTCGTTTAGTTTTATTTTAATGTTAGTTTTTTATATTTTGTGATCACTATTTCTCTTCTTCTTCCTCTTGGGACTGGTGGGGCGGCGCCCGAGCGCCCCCTATGGACGGGCCGCCACTGTCAAAAGCCAGAAGAAGTCCTCTGACCAGAGCAATATAGTAACATTTGAAATCAGACATTGCTTAGTTGAAACACTGAACAGTTTCTTTAAAATTTGTAGAGGTTCACAAATGGGTAATACAGCATTCTAATGCTTCAGTGTGATTGTGGGTTTGGTCCTTACTGTGAATAAATACGTAGTAAGGATGTACATAGTTAACCGGTTAACTGCCATTAATGATGTAACCGAGTATAATATTTTCCCCTGGTAAGCTGAATTTCATGTCTTGGGTTGTGTGGAATAGAGATGCACCAATCCGATCTTAAGATCAGGATCGGTACAGATATAGAAGAAAATTCTAGATCGGGTATCGGTGACAATGGGCCCAATTCACTCCCGATCTATAGGGAGAGATCTATTCAGTCTATTTCTATGTGTTGTGAGTGACGCCGTGCCCTAATGCTACAAGCACGCTGAGTCCCATAAACTAAGTAAACAAAAGGGAGGTGACATGAAACAGCTGACTTTGAAGGAGATGAAGGACAGAGGTGACAAGTTTCCACCTAATAGTGTGAAGGTAACAAAAATCACGGAGAAAAATCAAAAATCTTTTTTCGGCGATAAGGCGCAGCATACACACACAGAATAAAAAACACAAGTAGCAGCAGA
Source organism: Callopanchax toddi (assembly GCA_006937965.1). Taxonomy (NCBI): domain Eukaryota; kingdom Metazoa; phylum Chordata; class Actinopteri; order Cyprinodontiformes; family Nothobranchiidae; genus Callopanchax; species Callopanchax toddi. The sequence goes on along the minus strand of SSNR01000173.1, from coordinate 1,158,041 downwards.
AAACAGTGCAAACATGCTGTTAAAGTGACAGTTAATGAGTATGTTGCTAATTGTTCATGAGCCAAACGGCAGAGGGAAAGAAACTGTTTTTGTGACGAGAGGTTCTTGTCCTGATGGACCGTAGCCTCCTGCCAGACGGAAGTGGCTCAAACAGACCATGTCCAGGGTGAGAGGTGTCAGCTGCTATCTGGCCTGCTCGCCCCCGAGTCCTGGAGGCGTACAGGTCCTGGATTGATGGTAGACTGCAGCCAATCACCTTCTCAGCAGAGCGCACAATGTGCTGCAGTGTAATAGGGATGGAGAGATTCTGAACCTGTGGTTTGATTATGACCTGTCAGATCAGACTGCACTGGCAGCTTCAGTGTGTATCGGACACAACTGACAGCTAAATGCGCAACGTATCTTTCCCGCGTGTCTCTCATCAGTAAAAACAATGGTTACATCGATCAGTTCATGGGTGCCCAGCCTTTTTCATTTCACGAGCTACTTTTATACTGAGAGCGCTCGCTAGTTCAGCAGGTGCCGCTAACACCGTGTGTGTGTGTCCGCCACCGAGTGAGCGCTCGTTCACGTCACGTTTAACGGAGGTTTCGTGTTATGACTGCTGTCCTTGTAACTCGTTCCCCGGAGGGGAACCGTCTAGTGATCTAACATCAGTGACTCCGCGCTTAACCAGTCAATCAGTTCATAGTTTGTCTGCTATGTCCTCGTTTTTTTAAAGCGCTTGAACGCAGCATCAGTAAAATCTACGGGAGCCGAGTAGCCAGGTGGTGCGCAGCCGCAGTTAGAAAACCTGCTAAGGTGACAGGTGAGGAGATGAGCAACATAAATGAATCTGAATGATTTCTGCTGTTAGCCACTAGAATCTGTTAGTCAGTATTAGAGACATTATGTTGAAGTTATTTACACAATGCACAGAGTTAATGCTAGAAAATGTTTATTAGAGTGCTTTTGTAAAATTACAGTCAGAAAGCAAACAGGTTTTATTTATTGCAGGGTGTGTTATCGTCAATATTAAGCACTGTTGTTGAATATCACAGGTTTTTCTAATATCGTGCAGCCCTAACTTAGAGCGTTAAAAACATTTAGAGTTCTGTGTTAGGATGGAGGTGGCCTGGGGGAAAGAAAGTCCTCAGCTTTTTTTTAAATGAAAATATTCAGTAACATAATTTATTTGAGTATCAATAATGATGAATAAAGTGTGTCCATATTGTTATTATTTAATGATGTATGTCATCTATATATTTTTTTCATTCATTTTATTTAATTGATTAAAAAAAAAGATTATTTAGCTTCCTATTTATGTGTTTTGTTGGTCTAAAATTTGATACATGACAGTCTCAAAAGGTCTAAAAAAGGTCTCAAATTTAACGTACTGAAACCTGCAAGAACCCTGTCTAAGGTATTACCTTTTACCTTAATACCGCCCAAGCCTAGTCTTTACCAAGATCTTCAACCAGTCACTGGCTCAAGCCGACTACCGACACAGTTTAACGTAGAGCTGTGTGGCACTAAGCTCTCATCCAACCACTAAAAGTGACACAGGGGAAACGTCAGAGCTCCAGACATCTGTTGTGAAACTTATTGCTCTGCACTTTAACGTGCAGTTCAGGTTGATCAGTTTCAAACAAATATTTTCAGCTCACCGTGTTGTAGAGTTGCTCCAGGTGGTTAATTAGCAGCTGGAGTCCCTTATGCGCGACAGCCCATCCATGAAAATGCAGAATCCTCCATGATCTTTGTTACCATCACACTATTAGGTGGAAACTTTTCACCTCTTTCCTTCATCTCCTTCAAAGTCAGCTGTTTCATGTCACCTCCCTTTTGTTTACTTAGTTTAAGGGACTCAGCGTGCTTGGATTAGGGCACAGCGTCACTCACAGCACATAGAAATAGACTGAATAGATCTCTCCCTATAGATCAGTATCGGATCTGGCCCATTGTCACCGATACCCAATCTAGAATTTTCTTCTATATCTGTACCTGTATCTGATCCCGATCTTAAGATCGGATTGGTTCATCTCTAGTATATGGGGGTGCGGTGCGTGAGTCTGTGGCAGCAGCGGCAGTGGGCGAGCGAGGGGAGGTGTTGCGGACGGTGGCATGAGTTTACGATTAACTGGTTATTAACCATTAAGAGCTTCAATAGCCGGTTAAACTAAATGTAGGAAACATGTATCCCTAATAAATAGTTGATCTAAAGATGTTCTGGGAAATGATCAACCTTCAGATGACCAAGTTACCTCACATTGTTCTAGTTTCACAAAGAGCCACATGTTGCCTGACTGACCCACTTCAGTCCTGGACACAGTTTCTATTACAAACATCATCAAATTAAATGTGATGGTTACTGGACTAGTTTGACTCTCAGTCTTTAACCTGGACTTCAGTTGGTCTCTAGCATCCAGGTAGAAGTGTTTCTGTAAAGGAGACTCCTGATAGGATAGACCAGTGTTTTTCAACCTTTTTTGGGCCAAGGCACACTTTTTCATTGAAAAACTTCTCAAGGCACACCACGGGGTGGGAGTGGGGGTGGGGGTGGGGGGTTGCTGTCAGAACCGTCTGAGTTCATTGATGGTTTAATAATAATAATAATAATAATTTATCCTTTATTGGTCCCCTTGGGGAAATTCATCTCTGCATTTGACCCATCCTCATTGTTCGAGGAGCAGTATAAAGTTATCAGATGAATTTGGTCCAATCAAACATTTTTAGCACTAAAATAAATTAATCTATCAGGACTGCAGCTGTTTACTAAGGCTCACTCTGTTTTAATAGTTTTTAACTGTAGAAACCTTCTGATCTCCTGACAGTAAAGGATTACATTTAGTTTACAGGTCACCTGATTAAAGCATCCGTCTTTTTACCACATCAAATAATTTCAAACTGATTTTTCTTTTCACCTGTCAAAAAGTGATTGTAGCGTCCAGTTGATCTGTAATGGATTAAATCTTCCTTATTTCATTCTCCATGTTACATCATGCAGGACTCTGTCATCATGTTTTTGTTAGTAAAACTTTTGGGTGTATTTAAACATTAGTAATAAAGGACAACCTGATAAAGTCACTGACAGATCAATGTGTTTTTAGTGTTGATATTGTTTGATTTGTTAAATTTTAAGTCATCAGTTATGCTGAGAAACACAGCTGTGACGCGCGCTCTCCTTATGACGACATGCGCGAGCAGCGGCTCCTCAGCGGTCTGACAGGTGATTAGATAACGGGACCTTCAGCCAAAGAGAGGAGACACTGGAGAAAAAACCCAGTGAGCCTCTCAGACCGTTAAAACCAGTGATGCTGAGGGGGTTTACTCCGACTTTTTTTTTTTCTTTTTTGCCAAATGTGCGTCACGCAGGAACAAAGCGACATGATGATGACCCAACCCAGTGTCCATGATCTGGTTTTATGGACCGGGCAGATCAAAGTATGAATTTAAAAATGTCAGGATGTTGCTCCACCAGGAAACAGAGCCAGTCCAGGACTGGTTCTCCTCCTGACCGCTGGCAGCGGGTCCGCGACCGCTTGTCACCCCCTCCTCCTCCTCGCCGAAACAAGTCGAACCACAGACCAGGTTCAGGTCGGAGGCGGAGGCGTGCCGGTGCCGAGCGGGCCGCGGCGTCTCACAGCGCGCCGCGCGTCTCCCCCTCCTCCTCGCTGAACCACAGACTTGATGTGGTCCGGTTCGGGGGAGGAGGCGTGCAGGTGCCGAGCGGGCCGTGGCGTCTCACAGCGCGCTGCGCGTCTCCCCAGAGCGCACACCCTGGACCAGGTCCAAGTGTTGGATTTGCTGCGTGGTCTGACTCCAAACAGAACCAGAGTCTGCCATTTGGTGATGGCTGGCACAGACGCGCGATGATGGAATATTATTAGCAGATAATAATTAATTAGTTTTCAAAAAATATTTTTTAACCAACAGGTGAATTTGAATAATTTCCCGCGGCACACCTGACGATCTCTCACGGCACACTAATGTGCCGCGGAACAGCGGTTGAAAAACACTGGGATAGAGGTGGAGGAAACCATCCTGAAAACAAGGTTTCACTAGTCCACCAGCATGCTGAGATTTGTGTTTTTACAAGTCGGACTAAAACCAAACAACGGTTGTTTGTAACATTTGGATAAAAACCAAGTCTGGTAACACAACCAACTAGTTTCATCATGAAGCTGCTGCAGGAAGACAAGCTGTGTCGCCCCCAGCAAGGCTCCACGTGGAAGGAGGAATCCTCTGATCCTCTGCAGCACAAAGTTAACTCAATGGATTCCTTGTTTGTGAGAAACATGACCTGAACCTGAAATGACCTCAAAGACTTGAAGCCTGGACCTGTTTTTTTATCAATAGTGTTTTTTTTCTCTATGGTCCAGCCCTAAGAAGAACACAGCTTCTCTCCTGTGTGAGTTCTAATGTGGTCGGTTCAGTTGAGCCTTCAGATCTAACCATCACACAGGTCTAACAGGAGAAAGGTTTCTTACCTGTGGGAGTTTCTGGGGGCATTTTGACTTTGGGATTGTCGACATTTTCTTCTGGTTTCCTGCAGTTTCTTTCTTCAGAAGGAGGAGTCACCATGAATGTCTCAGTCTCCTGCTTCAGTACCAACTGCTGCTCATCCTGACTGACGCAGTCTTCATCTTCTATCATCTGCAAAGGTTCTGGCTCATCTTGTTCCTCTTTCATCTGTGGAGGTTCTGCTTCTTCCTGCTCCAAACTGGACTTCCTCTGCTGGTTCCAGAGCTGCTGGTTAGCCACAACCTCTTCCTCTTTCCAGACATAATGCTGTGGGAGGTCTGGACAACACACACAGTTCAGTTAGTAGAAAGAAAAACAGACAGACGTCAGCCCTGGTTCAGAGCAGTGGCGGCCCGTCAATAGGGGGCACTAGGGCGCCACCCCACCAGTTCACAGGAGGAAGAAGAACGAGAATAGAATCACAAAATAGTTTAAAAAACATGAAAATTAAACTAAACGATCTATCCACTATACATACTATAAGTGCTGTGTATAATCTGCATTTAGGTGTAGTTTTAAACTGTTCTATAACTATTTTTTGCCGGACCGAAAGGTCGTGTGATGTACTTCCTGTTTCTTTGGGGTCTTCTGCGCATGTCTCGGGCACATGAATCTTTACCAATAGACCTACGCTTTGTTTTCTATAACTGGAGCATGCACACTGAAACCCCCTTCAAAGCAAAGTCATGGAGAGCCCTGGGGCGCTGAATTTAGCGTCCGAAGTGACAGGAGTCTCAGCTCAGATCAGGAAGTTGACCCGGAAGTTCTTCCTCATGGTGTTACTATAGAGGCAACAAAATGGATATTTATTCAGAGAATCCTTCTTGGCAGCTTATGACAAAAAGCCGTTTTATTCCATGGGTCCTAATCAACTCCATGGTGAGTGACTTTGTTTGTTTGTTTGTTTCTTTTGTTTTATTACCAATGTGTCTGTCGTGGATTTTTACTATTGAAAACGCCTATCAGCAAATGGCAGAAACCTACTGTTTTGTGGATTTATACCTTAAATAGTGACATGTCTTTGTAGACGAATGTTAGAGGGACACTCATACTGTTGAATGAATACTTTGGTTCATGTAGATTAACTTGTTTTGATGAACTTTTCCTAGCGCTCTATGGGAGTTTTGTATGAGTGTCCAAAAATCGTAATTTAACTTATTTTGCTGGGACATATCAGTGGATTTGACTTGATTTTGTTGTTAATTCACTTCATTAGTTGAGCTGATTGTCAAGACTTGCTTGTTTAGTGTTTGTTGTCTGAATTGTAACATTAATTATCTGACTGCATTAGTTATAGATGGATTTATTTGTTTGTGGTGTCAGAAGAAAGATAATTGTGAATATTAAGTTGTGTTTACCTTGTGTAGGTCAGGTTGTTTTTTCCTTGGAACTCTTACTCCTCTTTTTATTTTTATTTGTATCTGATTATATTAATATTTAAGGTCTCCTCATGAAGACTTTATGATTTCTTTACTGCTTAGTTAGTTAGACCTAACTGCACCACATTGTTAGTGAACTGGTGGTAGGGATTTTTACCATCAAAATATTCAGTCAGATGAAAATATTTTGCTTCATTCCCTGCTCTAGTGGTGATGATATGTGATTATTTGCACATCTGAAAACTGAGTTGCAAAAATGCACCCCACCCAAAAAAAAATGTCACCAGCCGCCACTGGTTTAGACATTGTTCTTTAGTTTAGTTTCTGCTCACTGACACTGCTTCCATGTTGTTGTGAACTGAGCCTTGTTCTATTATTCTGGATCTGATCCTTTCATTCAAATGTCATTCAAACAGGTTTCTGGTGCTAGAAAAGACACTGAAAAGATTGACAAAGTCTTTAAAGCTTTGATACTAACTGACTTTGTTCCTTTACAACCACAGTGTTAGCCAGCAAGCTGAGCAGACACAGCTTCAAAACTGAACTGAAAATCAATCAAATGATCCTGATCAACCATCACAAAACAAACCTGGTCCTCTGATTTAAAACGTCAAGCCTTTCAAGAATTACATGCTATATTTTCCTTACATAAAAAACCTGTTTGAAAATCTATTTGAGCTTTTGAAATCATTTGATGACCAAATGGATTTAACACCAATATTCTTCATTAAGTTGTGTCCTAAAGCTTGATAAATGAAGACTTTCAGCAGCAAGCTGAATCCAGAAGACCTTCCTGAGACTCTGTCCTCAGTAAAGACACATCAGTCCCATTAGCTGCTTCCATACCGATTCTGTGGAGGTTGATTTGTGGTTTCCAGCTGAGCTCCAGCAGTCTGCGCTGACGGTGGATCTCTTCCTCCAACTGGACGATGGTTTGTTCAAACTCTGAGAATATTTCTCCAGCAGCAGCAGCGAGTCGCTCTCTGATAAACTCTCTCAGATGCTGAACTGCAGACATTGTTGCTGCAGAAACTCAAACCTTCAGCTCACACAGCAAAACACAACAAGCTAACCCGGCTAGCGGCTCCAGTTTCCCTCCGGCGGGAGTTTGGAGGCTGGAAACAAACGTTTCTGCTCATTACTGCCCCCTGCTGGAAGGCGCAGCTGCAGACGATGGACTCAGGGAAGGATCTTCAGTTTCTCACAACAGATTTTCTCTGCTCTTTCGCTCCTAAACAGATTGATTTCTACTAGAAAAGTTCACACAGGTTGTTTGTTGTTGAAAAGCAGCGAGTTCATTTTCTGCTTCTACTGTTTAGGATCCATTGTTGACGGATTGAAGGCCGATCCAGTTTGTCTTTGCTGCCCTCTAGTGGCCAGTACGGTGGTGGAAAATACTCACAACTATGAGCAGAAGTACATTTTACTGCTGTACTAGTATCAAGTACATAGTTCTAGTAAAATCCAGTCAGATGTACATAATTCTCTGCTTTACAGCTGAGAAGATGTGAATGAAATGTGAGTGTTTTTATTTAGTTCAACCTGTAACTGCTTCATGGATTCATGGTGCTGCATGAACTGAGAAGTAATATTGTGAGAAAACGCAATAAGAAAACCCTCCTGTGTTGCCCCTAGGGTCCTCTGTAGTTTTTTGTTTTGATTTGTCAGACACTTTGAACCATCAAAGCTTCATTAAGAGCTGCTGTCGTTTTCACTCATCACACTGGATTTTCAGCTCTTCTGCTTTTTGCTCTCATTTATGAACTGATTGAACTCTGCTTCCTGATTGGTTCTTCGGCCTTACTATTAGTTTCTACTTGGAAATAATTTTTTCTCTGATATTTATTAAAAAGCAGTTATCAGTTGATTATCGGATATAAAAATCAGGAAATGATGGGTAGCGTGTTCTAAAAAGTCATTCCCTAGAAGCTCTGTAACCTCTACAGCAGTGAGGAACATGGAACTGGGATTCCTCTCTATCAACCAGTCCTTCCAGTTCTCTGATCATCCTGTAGCAGGAATATTATCAGACACTTCTGCTCCCACAGTCACAAACAAATCATTCAACCTGTTGATGAAATCCTTCATCTTTTCCTTTAGCAGTTATCAATAAAGTAATGAGGTCAGCCCCTGCTGCTGTTTTGATTCTTATTATCCAGTAACTTGTTAAAGGTCTCTGTTCTACTCACTCCTATGATTTTAGTTAACTTGTTTTTAGATTTTTAGATTGAATTTCAGCCTCTTTAGAAGGTTTTTGATGAATAGTGAATTTTTCTTTTAACAGTAATTTTCTCTTCTTTAGTTCTCCATGGTTGATCAACAGTTTTTGTTTCATAGTGTAATGGATATAGGGCAGTTTTTATTATATAATAGAATAAATAGATTGATGTTTTTTGAATGTAAAGTTTTCCAGTTTAGTTCTAATAAATCCTGTATTTCCCTCTGTTCTTAATCTTCTGTATTAGTCACTATGACATCATGTAAATACCAGTAGAGGATCAGCGATGTCATCCATTAATAGTCCCCTTATTGAAGCATTATGAATGTCATTAGTAAATATAGGATCTAATAATGTGGGCTGTCATTCTGATTGGTCTGCTGATTTTTGGATGCAGCTCCAACCTGTACATGGTCTTTATAAATTCACTGGTTTCTCTGAGCTGATTTGGGTTTAACAGATCAATGTTAAAGTCTCCATCCATCCATCCATCCATCCATCCATTTTCTGTAGCCGCTTAGTCCTCCACAGAGGGTCGCGGGGGGAGCTGGTGCCTATCTCCAGCGGTCAAGGGGCGAGAATGTTAAAGTCTCCACATAACATAACCTTCTGATGAATTATTGGTCACTTTTCTTCCGTCACTGCTTCAGGATTTCACTATCAGTCCGAGGTGATCTATAAACACATCAGATCAGGATGGTTTTCTTTGTTTCTTTGATGTTACCATTGATCCAGGTCTCAGAGATGGTGATTTTATTCAATGGTTTAATAAACTGATTTAAGTCCTTGATGTTATTAAACTTTACAGATAAACTTCTGATATTGAAGTGAATAATTTCATAATTTACTGGGGAGGAAATATCTGGTTTATTACCGTATTTATTTGATACAGCTCTGTTGAAAAGAAGCTAGTTTTTGTCCCAGTTCATTTACTGTTCACACTCCAGTCCACTAGGTGGGGCGAATGCACCTTTACGCTAGTTGTCAGCCGCCATAAAACATCGGCAGAACTTTCAGGACTCCAAGATCCAGCTGGACATCTGGAACCTTCTGGACTCGACATTTGATCTGACTATATGTTTTATTACAGGTCCTTAAAAACAGTGTTGATAAGAAGAATATGAGACTGAATGTAGACGTTTAGTGTCACCAGTAGGTGGAGCTAATGCTCCAAAGGCTGGTTGACAACCACCATTAAAGAGGAGGAGGAGAAGAAGAAGGAGTTGTAAACAGAGAACAGAAGCAGAGCCAGGATTTTGAGTCAAACCATCAGGACAACGTTGATGTGAGTTTCGGTTTGATCTCATTAAACAGTTTTAAAAGAATCATGTGATGGATGAAGCTGATTTCCATTTAAAGGAAGGATCTGGAACATCCGGGTATTTCATGAAGCTTTACTAGAAACATAGAGCTGGATGGTTGAACGGAGCTCTGCAGTGAGCAGCTTTAGCTTCATCGTGTTTGGGTTAGTGTGTGGGACAGAGTAGCCTCTGCTTGAATCTTTTAAACTCCAAGGACTAGAGCTGGATGTCGAGTTGTAAACAGGAGGCTAAGTAGTTAGCATGACGCGTTGTTTTTCTATTCTTCTGCGTCTGTGGCGCAGATCGTATAAACAGGATGCTAGCTACTTAGCCTCGTGTGGCTAACTCAACGTGGAGGACGCGCACGATCCCTCACATGGTTTTAGTTCAGATCTTGCAAAAACTGAAGATAAACTCCACGGAGGTCTGGTCTTCTACCGGACAGAGCCTCAGGTCACTGACTAGAAGAGTCCAGACTCTGGTTCAGGACACTGACTGGAAGAGACCAGACTCTTCAGGTCACTTCTAAGTGTTTCTGATAAGCAAGGCTAAAGTTAGCGTCTGATTAAAGGATAATTCCACCATTTTCTCTAACTCAAGCATCTTTAATCTGCTCTGGTTTTAAGACTACAACATCCAGTCCCTTGTAAACCAGACTAGATTATCTAGTCCCTTCTAAACCAGACTAGATTATCTAGACCGGGGTCTGCAACCTTTTACACCCAAAGAGCCATTTGGACCCGGTTTTCACGGAAAAAATAAGACTGGGAGCCGCAAATAATTTTTGTCTTCTAAAATGAATGTAACACTATATATATTGCTTTGTCTTACCTTAATTCTTAGTATAAACAATTATATTGTGTTGTTTATGAAATCTATGTAGTGCTACAGAGAAAATAACTTTATTTTTGTAATGAACACATTTTTAACATTTTTAATTTTTGAAAAAAGAACAAAAAATGCAATATGCCTAGTTGAAGTTGAAGGTCTCTTTCAAATGAAACTAAACTACTAAACCAGCCAAATGTCAAGGTGATGCTGACTGGACCCCATCAGCTGGAGGCGGAGTCATAGACTCACACAGTCAGAAGGAGTTCTGTCCTCTGCTTTGATTTTATTAAGATCATCCCTCAGAGGGGTGGAGACAAACCTTCACTTTCACTGATTAAACAAAGATAAATACAAGAAGAGGAAACATTTCTCCACTAAGTCCACTGAAGTTCCTGTCTTTGACCTTGATGCATCTCAGTGTCACTTTTCCATTAAACATCCACTATGTGAGGTGAGGAAAATTCATTTAGCATCCTGGTGGATTCAGTTTATTGTCAGTGGGTTGAAAAGGAATAAAATTAAATTTAACTGACAAACATTTCCTGAAAACGTTGGTCAGATTCTGCAGCTACCTCCTCCAGATCAGATGGACACAGAACTGATCAGAATTCAGCTGGATTCATTTAGATCAGGTCTGAGGAAAATCCAGATCTGCACAGAACAGGTTTTTTTTTTCCTCAGTGGCAGAGCAATGATATGAGTGCCTAACTGACTTGCGCTCTAAAAAATATCTCAGCTTCAGCGCAACACACGCCTCCACGCATCTGGCGTGCGTTGAGGGATGAGCCAGCAGGAGCGAAAGGCGCAGAGCAGGACGCACAGAGCGCAAACACTCCAGCTTGGCAACTGATCTCAACTGATCAACGTTGCCTTTTTAAACCTAGGATAGATTATTCTACACTATTAGTCATTCTCATGTGAATCAGTGACCATTACTTGTTGTTTTGTAGATGATCACAAGGAGACAAAGCTAAAGCTTCCAGAAGCTGTTGAACACACTGACATCAGGACAGATGGAAAGAATTCTCTAATTCAAGCCAAAAGTTAGATTTAGTTTTGACATCCCTATATTTATGTGCATTTTGAATGAGACTAACATCAAGTATATAATGAGACTGAAGAACATCCAGTTCCCTGGTGAGGAAGAAGATCAGTTGGCAGGTCTTTCTAAAGCTGAGCCATGAAGAAATCAGAAGTGTGAATTGTTCCTTGAGTGTAATCTTCTGCTAGTTTGATGTTGATGTCAGATTTGGTTTGCTACATCGTTGCAGATCAGCTGACCTTCCTGCTTCACCAAAGATTCTTCATTTGCTCCGATTCCCAAGAGAATAAGCATGGAGAGGAAGCTGCCTTCCCACCAGGAAAACCATGGTAAAAACCCAATTCATCACTTCTTCATTTCATCCTAATAATACATTTGATAGATTTCTCTGCAGACAAGATGGACTGTTGAATATTCAGCAGAAGTCTTTAGTTCTTTCTAATTCCTGAAGAACCTCTTTGACAGAAATCAAAACAGATGGAAGTCCAGGTCCTCCAGTGTGTCCACAGCTGGCCTTGTACTGGTCCACATGTGGTGGCCCACATGTGGACCAGTACAGGGCGTCATTCTTTGTGCTATCTGGGCTGAGTGTGAGTACATTGTGTGGACCAGATCAGACCAGTTTCCAGTCAGATGATCAGTTATCTGTTGTTGAACAACATCTTTGATATTTACCAGTCTGGTTTTCACTGTAACCACAGCACAGAAGCAGCTCTTATTAAAGTTGTCTCTGAACAGTAAATAACCACACGATTGACTTCTGGTGCAGACTTTTTATATTAGATCTAATAACAATCCTTAAGGTCAGTCCTCACTCACCGTTTTCTGACGTGAAACTAGAAGCTGTAGATTGAACTGCCATGTCCACAAAAAACTCCTTCATTTCTCAGCATGCCGTCCAGTTAGCTCTGGATCCGTTCCTCTGCCAGCAGGACAGGAGGTTTTAACCTCCCTGCACAACACGAATTAAAAACACCCAATAGATCTCATAAAAACACAATAAAACATCAATAAACGCAGTTAAAAAAACCCTAAAAACTTTAGGATAAGAACCAACTAAAAAGAGTTTCTATCTAAAAGCCAGCTCATAGTAGTGGGTCTTTAAGCGAGACTTGGAGACTGTGATGGACAACGACTGATGGATGGTAATGGGCAGTGCATTCCAGAGGACTGGGGCCACGTGTACAAAAGCCCTCTCCCCTCTTGCTGTGTAGTTCATTTTAAATGTACAAAGTAGCAATTGGTCAGCAGACCTCAGAGAGCACACTGGCAAATAGGGCTCAAGCAGGTCAGACAAGTAAGATGGTGCAAGACCATTCAGGGCTTTAAAAACAAAGAGAAGGATCTTAAAACGCACCCTAAAAAAGCACAGGTAGCCAGTGGAGCCGGGCCAGAACGGGGGTGATATGGGTACGTCTGTTTGTGTTTGTTAACTCATTGGCTGCCAGCCGTTATCTGAACATAAAGCTCCTCACTGCCAGTGTTTTTGAGCATTTTTACTGTTTTTTGAAGTTTCACAGAATATTGTGCTTTATGACTATGTAAACACCAAAATTAGTAAAAGAAAGAACAGGCTCTCTTCTTTCATCAGAAACAGATGGCTTGTTTCTAGCTTTTTCTGTTCTTTTACAATCAGCTGTAGAACATAGGTGGGTTTCACCAAAAACACAATTTTCTGACCAACAAATGGAGACAACAGGCTTTTTGTGTAAACAGAGATGTCAGGCAGACATCTGTATATATACAGTATATGCTGTATATATATATGTATGTATGTATGTATATATTAGTGCTGGGCCGATAACGCCGTTAACGTGCTGCGTTAACGCAAAACTGTTATCGCGCGATAAAAAAAAATAACGCCGAATCTAAATTGGGTCGCTGGCTCTAGGAGATCTACAGGCATTACCAAATGGCAGACTCCGATCCTGGCCCGGATCCGGTTCTTTCCGGAGTCCGGACCTGCAGCAGGACCCGCTCCCCCGGTCTAGCTGAAGGAGGCGCGGCTCCTGTCTCCCGAACGCGCGCTTCACCTGGCTCCCGGATCCAAACTGATCCTTCACCTGGACCGGGAGCCGCGGGGCCAGGTGAAGCGCGCGTTTCTGAGGCGTGTCTCCTTCACCGGGAGCCGGTTCCGGTCCAGGATTTTCACCTGGACCCAAGGAGGTGAAAGAGGCGCGTCTGGGAGCCGCTCGCCCGTGCCAATCTCGGCATACGCCCCCTCCTCCTGAACCGGACTGTGTGGTTCGGAGCTTGATCCAGGTTGGAGTAGACGCAGCAGAGCGCTGACCGAGTCACAAACCCGCGGCAACAACTTGGTAGAGTTCCCGCAGAACTTCGACCAAGTCATCAACCAGGTCTGGACTGGCTGTCTGGGTTCCAGGTGTTTCCTGGTGAACCGACGTGTTATTTGGGCCGACAGCCTCAGCTGTGCACGCGCCTCTCGTTAAAGTGAATGTGGCAGCGCGTGCTGCGTTTTCAGCATAACTGACAGCTGAACATTCAACAAATCAAACAATATCAACACTAAAACACATTGATCTGTCAGTGACTTTATCAGAGGGTTGTCTTTAGTTTTCAGACTCGTTAATGTTTAAATCCCCTAAAGTGGTTTTATTTAACAAAAACATGATGAAACAGCCCTATAGGATCATGGGAAATAAACAGTAGAGAAATAAAGAGGCAGATTTAATCCATTACAGATAAACTGGATGCTACAATCATTTTTTGACAGCTAAAAAAAATCAGCATGAAGTTATTTAATGTAAAAAGGAGAGTTGATGCTTTAATCAGGTGACCTGTAAACTAAATGTAATCCTTTACTGTCAGGAGATGAGAAGGTTTCTACAGTAAAATTATTAAAACAGAGTGAGCCTCAGAAAACAGCTGTAAAGTTAAAGGAGACAGACCTCTGACAGATCAATGTGTTTTAGTGTTAAAATGTTTCATCAGAGGTTGTTAAAATGAGCTCAGAGATCATCTGGTCTGGTGGTTCTGGTTTGTGACTCAGGTCTGGGTTTCTGAGGGAAGTTCTGACAGGTTTAGTATTTCTTGTTAGGTTAGTAACAGCTGATCCAAACAGTGGATCAGCTGTTACTAATCTTAAACTCTAGACTTGAACTATCACCATTCTTCAGCCTCATGAACACACATACCGGTATTATGAACCCTTTGGCAGAATTCAAATGAGCCATTTTAATCTAGATTAATTTCAAAATTAATCTAGATTAAAAAGATTAATCTATGCCCACCTCTAGTATATATGTGTGTGTGTGTGTGTGTGTATATTAGTCGTCTTTGGCAGTGAATGAGTTAAGAACCTTGCAGCAGCGTTTTGCACCATCTGTAGCCGGATTACGGCTGAAGCGGGGTACCAATAAGGAGCGAATTTGCGTAATCCAGGCGGGATGTGATAAAAACGTGAATCACAGATTCCAAATGCGCCCGCTTTATAACCGGTTTTAAACGGACTAAGCGGCGCAGTTGAAAGAAGCATGATTTCACAACCACATTTATCTGAGGGACCATTGAAAATCCAGCATCCAGTTTGACCCCTAGGCTAGTGACACACTGTTTACTGCCAAAAGTCGGAAGATCAGGGACGAACGATGAGAGGTTTTCCGGGGCAAAAAGAATGGATTCAGTTTTTGATTCATTTACCCTGAGGAAGTTTGCATCCAACCACCTCCTAACTTCGATGAGACACTCTTCAAGTACCAACTCAGTGTTTGGGCCCTTCATTTCCAGGTACAGTAGATCTGACAATCGTCGGCGTAGATGTGATAACCGATGTCAAACCACTCAAAAATCTTTCCCAAAGAGAGGAGATAGATGGAAAATAGGAGGGGCCCCAGGACAGACCCCTGCAGCCCCCCCCCAATTTAACAGGAGGCGCACTCGCCAATCTGCACACAAAAGGATCTATTAGCCACATAGGAACGGAACCAGTCTATGTGAATTCACTCACATTTGTCCTGAATGTCTGTGTTTCAGGGCTTCGTGTAGATGATCAACAGTTGGTTTTAATTAAAGAAGAAGCTCCTGGAGAATGGAGGCCTGGTGTGGACCAGCAGGACCCAGAGCCCCTCAACATAAAGGAGGAAGAGGAGGAACTCTGGACCAGTCTGGATGAAGAGAAGCTCAATATTAAGGAGGAGACCGATGTCACCAGGCTTCCCTTCCTTGCAGTTCCTTTGAAGAGTGAGGATGATGAAGAGAAACCTGTGTTGTCACAGCTTCCTCAGCACCAAGTGGGTCCAGCCAGCAGCTCCACTGACCAGATGACAGCAGCAACTGGTGGAGAGGACTGTGGAGGAGCAGAAACCATCAGGAACCCAGGAGCCTTGAATACTCAGGAAGAAGATTCCAACTCTTCGCAAACTGAAGTCAGTGAGGATGATGAAGAGGAAGACCATGTAAACAATCCTGACTCTCTGCTGTCAGACACTGGGTCAGAAACTGAAGACAGTAACAAAAACAGGAAGGAGATCAGGTTTCCTGAGTCAGGTGTAGGCACTGTCAAGACAAGTAGGAAAGTCCAGACAAGGCAGAAACCATATGGTTGTGATCTCTGTGGTAAAAGATTTACCCAAAAACAAAGTCTAGAAACACACACAAGAATCCACACAGGCGAGAAGCCATTTTGTTGTGATTGTTGTGGACAACGTTTTAGCCGAAAGTCAGCTTTAAACGCACATATGATGATTCACACAGGTGAGAAGCCATTTTGTTGTGATGATTGTGGCCAAAGTTTTAGGGACAAGTCAACTTTAAACACACACATGAGAATTCACACAGGTGAGAAGCCATTTTGTTGTGGTGAGTGTGGACATAGTTTTAGGAAAAAGTCACATTTAAACAAACACATGAGAGTCCACACAGGTGAGAAACCATTTTGTTGTGGTGTTTGTGGACAATGTTTTAGCCATAAGTCATCTTTAAACAAACACATGAGAATCCACACAGGTGAGAAGCCATTTAGTTGTGGTGATTGTGGACAAAGTTTTAGCCAAAAGTCACATTTAAACACACACATGAGAATCCACACAGGTCTAAAGCCATTTTGTTGTGGTGATTGTGGACAAAGTTTTAGGCACAAGTCAAATTTTAACACACACATGAGAATCCACACGGGTCAGAAGCCATTTTGTTGTGATTGTGGACAAAGTTTTAGCCGAAAGTCACATTTAAACACACACATGAGAATCCACACAGGTCAGAAGCCATTTAGTTGTGGTGATTGTGGACAAAGTTTTAGGGATAAATCACATTTAAACACACACAAGAGAATCCACACAGGTCAGAAGCCATTTTGTTGTAATGATTGTGGACAACGTTTTAGCCGAAAGTCACATTTAGACCGACACATGATGATCCACACAGGTCTGAAGCAATTTTGTTGTGATTGTGGACAGCGTTTTAGGGACAAGTCATCTTTAAACAATCACATGAGAATCCACACGTGTCAGAGGTCATTTCATGACTCCTGAAACACAAGAATCAACACTTGTGTGGGGAAACTGTTTAACTGAATATTCAGACAACTCATAGAGACACATGTTAATAAACACTGAGTTGAAGCTGAACAGATCCAGGTGTAACCCACATAAAATGATTGTACCTTTTTAAGAAGGTACAGTGGCTAGGAAAGATGGACTGAGTGCCACCAAACTGTTGCCTCCAAGCATAATGCACTGAGATCAGTCAGGTTTTTTTTTTTATGAACTGTTCCTGAGGTGGATTCCTCCAGGAGATGGCGAGCCTTCCCACCTGAACTTAAAAGAGAGAGAGAGATTGTGATTCCTTCCTATCCATGTGGACGATTCCTGCTGCACTTGCGGTGTGGTAGGACTGTATAACAGAGGTCACGCTAGACTTTTTCGTAGCCTGTCATTTGACCGACAGGGTCCCAAAAATTTGGTCATAATCTATTTTTATCCGTCACTTAGCCTAATAATTAAAAAACTTGTATTTATTACATTTTTTACGGCATTTAATTTTCATTCATTTAAAATAATATGTTAATTGTTCATTAGGGATGGGGCTGATCGGGATCGGACCCCGATCCAGGCTTAATCCACGGATCGGAAATTTCTGATCCAACCTGGAGAAATTTCCGATCCAGAGCTCATAGATCCTGGTCCAGGTGACGCATCTGTGCCCCGCTGAGACACAGAGATGACGCGCCTCCTTTCAGGACACTAGCTGCAGTTTGCAGGTAGCAGCTAGCAGGTTAGCACTTAGCAGTGGTGAACCTTTTCCACACGTCCGCAGCGTGGAAATATTTAACGGTCAAAACGCTGCAAAGCAAGACGGCAACGTGCAATGTTTGCAAAACGTCTGTTCCGAAACGAGGAAACTCAGTTCGGCGACCTCCGACGTAATCCCAGCCATCACCGTTTCAAAATTCCTGCTAGCCGAAGAGAACAGTACTGACCGCAGCATCAAAACAATAAAATACATGCTCCTCCAAGCTGTCAGCAGGCGATTTAGCAGCATCAAAAGTGAATCCCTCTCCGCTTTTGCCACTTTATTGGACGCTCGGTATAATAACTCTGGTAAATAAACACCGAAGTAGCTTATTTAATGCTATTATAATGCTCTCCTCTCTTAAAAACAACTCCACTGTTGTAATTATTGGTGCTTTATTACTAAACAGACCACTGTTGGTCAAAGTCTGACCTAAACAAAGCAAAACTGGTCAAAATAAAACAGAAAAATCACTTTTCTTCCTCCTCTCTCCTCTCGTAGCGATGTGACGTTCGTGAACGAGTCGAATCTTTTGAACAGCTCTTCACTGTGAACGAGGAGAACCCAGTACTTGTAAACAATAGTTCATTTTTTTGTATTAAAGCAGCACTCCGGAGGATTTCATCAGGAGAGCAGTTTTTGAATCTAGCGTCCAAAGGCTCCTCCTCAAAACATCTTAACACGCGCGTCCGGTCGCGTGCACGCGGCGCATATACTTCGGACATGAACTGTACAGCTCAATGTGTAGGGTTTAATCACTCACAGTTCACAATCTTATTCCAACACTACTACGAGGGTCTGATGAGCCCTCTCTGTCCCTGCTGCTTCTGATATTAGCTCTGTTAGCAGAGAGCTGCTGCTGGACTCTGGAGCTGAACTTGACTCGGCCCTGGATGAACTTTCTGACCAAAATAAACGCACAGTCCTGTCAAACCTTGCCATTCTGTGAGGTGAAAGGTTTAAAAATAAAATTTAATCCATCTTTAGCTGGAGAATGGGTAGGTTTTTAGTAGAAATGAGCCGTGAGTCCTCAGTGAACGGCTGAGACGGCAGAGAAACACACGGAGCGTCCTGTACGACAGCGCCCCCTACTGGTACAGGTTTGGTCGATGCGCGTGCATGTTGAGACAATGCAGAAATTTGAATTTCATTGGCTGAAAAATGTCGGCGGCAAGAAATAATGGAAAGGGGTCTCTAGGAGGAAGGAGGGTCTTCATCAGAATGACAGATGTTGTGGAACTCAACCCATAGATCATAGTTTAGACCTGAAATATCATTTAAAACATTTAGAAAACTTTGATACAGAGAAAAATGTTCCAGAGAGCCGCTTTAACTGTGATGTTTGAGGCCAGGAGGCAATATTCAATGACACCAAGTTGCTGGCTGAAACAGAACAGCTCTATTTAAACCAACATCATTGAGCATAAAAAAACATGAACCTGTCAGTAATATCTGGGAAGCTAATTAGCAATGCACACGTGGGTATTGCCACAAAGAGTGTCCCCAAACACAGTTCCACGTGACATTTCTTTTTCAAAATATTGCAAAAACACAAAGAGCCAGTTTTGTGAACAGCACTTTGAGGTGAATGGCTCCTAAATGAACGGCTCCTTTCAAAGAGCCATAAATCTCATCACTAGTGTGTATGTATGCAGGCCAGGTCTTCTTGCAGCAGCATTAGATAAATTTTAGATATTATAGCAAATTGAGCTCTGGTATCGGAATAGTATCGGTATCGGCAGATATCCAAATTCAGGTATCGGATCGGAAGTGAAAAAATGTGGATCGGTGCATCCCTATTGTTCATTTGTCGCTTCATCCTCCACTGAGGGTCATGGAGCTGTGAAGTGCTCTGAGTGACAGGTCGCTGCAGCTGTGAACTCAGTGTGACAGAGATGGAGCTCAGCGGTGGCAGACTGTGTCCGCAGCCAGCAGGGACATTCAGCCAGCATCACCGTTTTTCGGCTGCTCGTAGGGCGGATTTGAGCCTCACCGAGACGCGGAGCCGCCGTGGGCAGAGTTCATTTTTAAGAGGAACATGAAATGAAAACATTTAATCCAAAAGAGACATTAGACGGGAGCAGCTCTGGTGGTTCAGCAGATATAGGGCTGATCTAAGTCTAAACCAGCTGATCAGCAAGCCATCCAGATTCTGCCACAATTTTGACGTGACGGAGCGTATCCTTAACGCACAAGGATCCAGGGATCATTGTACGTAATTCTCGTATAGAGACAATAATTGATACATACCTGATCACAAATAAAGCACCAATACTTTCCGTTATAATAAATATTTGAAGACGTCTGTATGAACAAACTGTGATCTAACTCCTAAATGCGACATGTTCGGTCAGATTCTCATTTTAATTCCGTTCAGAAACGGGGGTGGAGGTGAGGTGACGATTGGGTGTGTGTGTGTGTGTGTGGGCACGCACGTGGCCCACATTCTGAAATAGTTTCTTAAATTAATAATTTTTATAACTCACCAGCTGCGCAGCCAGGTTCCCCGTCTCCAAAATGTGCTTTTATAAATCCCAAAGTTTGCGGAGAAAGTGACGCAACTTTCAGGCCTGTTTTTTGCGTGAGATGAGGACGCTGATATCTGCATGGAGCGAGAGAACAGCCACAGCCTGTCATTAAACACAGCTGCAGCGCCTCACTGTCAATTTCAATCTACGTAATGCGAGGTCTGACAGTTGAATTTTAGCCGGTCAAAATGACCGAAGGCCTTCATATTTTTCTGTCAGTTTTTTAAAAACGGTCAATGACGGAAAGTATCCGGTTAATGCGACCTCTGCTGTATAAACCACATTTTTTACACTCATCCAGTCATGCATGAGACCACGGACTGAGGATTCCACCTTTCCCCTATTTTAATTTCTACACCCTGGGCATTTTTTGGACTGAACTTGAGGGACAAATGATTATTTTTGGAACTGTGCAACTAGGTTGTCGTGTAAAATTGTTCACTGCTTATAAATGGTGTTTGCTTTTGGATTTGACCGTGTATGTAAATCAATTGAGTTTTATTTATTTTAAAGATTTGAGAACTAGGATTACTCGGGTACACCCAAGATTGACTCAAAATTGAACAAAAATTTACCCAAAATTTATAAAATCAAGAATTTAGAACACTTGGCCAAGTTTCATTTATTTTATTGGTAATTTATTGTGTATTTTATTTTGTTTTACTTGTGTGTAATTTTCTTTTTCATGATGTATGTTGTACTATGTTATGTTATTGTTTATTGAACTAAATTCAATGGACAGTATTCTTTAAATTCATATCCCTCATCTCTGTCTTATTTAAATACACCACTTTGCTCCTATAGATGAACTTATTGGCCCATTATTGTGTTCAACTACCACAAGTTATTGATGATCTCTTTATTAATCCTTTTGTGTGTTACACAAGGTCTGTTGTTTAGTAGAATGAGCAGCGCTGAAGTTTGTTGTTGTAGCGTTCATCTACAGGTCAGTGCTGAGTAGGTTTAGTGAATCTAGGAGTTAATTACAAGTAAAAAATGAAAGAACAGCTGTAGGGTTTCTTTCAGAGATTCTGAACTGATTGTTACTTTTTGATTCCCTTTTGTTATCCTGTTTTTATTATTGTGCTGCTCAAACTGATTTATTCTCACTTTTTTCAATGAATATAGATGATTAAAAACTTTCATTTGTACTTTTCAAATACTACTACTACTAAATTCAATGATTGTGATCAAAGTTTTAAACTTTGTGTGTAAATGTTAGGTTTTTTTACTATCGTTTACACACAATTTTAAAACTTGGGTTTTCATTTTCAAAATATAGTTACGATTATCCAAACACCACTCACTTCAGTCAAAACATATACACACATTTGTAAAAATGGTATTAGTTGTCATTTGACCAATACAGTTCTCGATAATCAGACACCATTGCAGCCAGTTTCACTCTGATATGATAAATAAACACATTTGTCCAAAAACTAGTTTTAGGAAATAGCATGTGGTAGATTTTAGTCCAGACATTTTTATGTGAGGGATAGTTAGATGAAAAAAGAAATAGTGACAAACCGACAACAGTCTTCATAAGATCTAGGCAGAATGTAGACAAATAGTCCTAAACTGACCAAGTACTGCACAACACTGATGCTGCAGACTGAATATTTCAATATTTATTTCAATTGTCAAGTTTATTGGAGTGTCCATGCCCTTCACCCCATTAACATGGCATGCATCAGAGACACTTTCAGATTTCCATGTCAATTAATGTGAATGACTGGTTGTGTTAATCATATGATGTTCTGTGATAATTAAATGTTTTAAGAATTCCAAGATGTATTCATATCTTTAAATGATATTACAAATGCAATCAGAGTAACCTAAAGGGTTCTTAATGATAGAAGTTAAATAGACAGAGAGATGTAGGTCAAAGGTAACAGATGCAAGTCAGACCTCAAACGTAGATATCAGGAAGCATCTCAGAAAAAGGAAAGTTAGGTAATAGTGATCAAGAAATAAGGAACAGACAAGAGTTTATTAGGATAAAGGTCAAAGAGTGAGCTGAAGGTAAAATAGGAAATTATAGTTGATTAAGATAATAAACCACAGAGAGGCTGAGGGGGTCCGGATGAAGACAGGGTATAGGAAATTTTTTAAAAAAAGACAGGGTAGGACGCTTGAATTTAAGGCAGATAGATCTAGGCGTGTCTCCTCCCCCCACCAGGTTAAACAAACTCTGCAATGTATCCTGCTAGAGGTAATACCCTTCGGGCCAAGGAGCTTCTGACCCCTTAAATGGAGAACTGGTACAAGTGACTCCTGGTCAGCCAGGGGGACCTCATCGGATTCAACACAATACTTACAGTCTTTCTGACCATAATCAGTTACAGTAATCAATCTTCTGATGAATTATTGGTCACTTTTCTTCCATCACTCCTTCAGTATTTCACTATCAGTTCGAGGTGATCTATAAACACATCAGATCAGGATGGTTTTCTTTGTTTCTTTGATGATACCATTGATCCAGGTCTCAGAGATGGTGATTTTATTAAATGGTTTAATAATAAACTGCTTTAAGTCCTTGATGTTATTAAACTTTACAGATAAACTTCTGATATAGAAGTGAATAATTTCATAATTTACTGGGGAGGAAATGTCTGGTTTATTACCGTATTTATTTGATACAGCTCTGTTGAAAAGAAACTAGTTTTTGTCCCAGTTCATTTACTGTTCACACTCCAGTCCACTAGGTGGGGCGAATGCACCTTTACGCTGGTTGTTAGCCGCCATAAAACCTCAGCAGAACTTTCAGGACTCCAAGATCCAGCTGGACGTCTGGAACCTTCTGGACTCGACATTTGATCTGACTATATGTTTTATTACAGGTCCTTAAAAACCGAGTTGATAAGAAGAATATGAGACTGAATGTAGACACGTTTAGTGTCACCAGTAGGTGACACAAACGCTGGTTGACAACCACCATTAAAGAGGAGGAGGAGACGAAGAAGGAGTTGTAAACAGAGAACAGAAGCAGAGCCAGGATTTTGCAAGAATACCCAGCTGCATCAAAATGGCGCACGAAGCTCCATGACGTCGCATGAACCTCCATGACGTCAATTACCGGAAGTGTGGGTTTTTTACCCGGAAGTTACGTGACTTAGAGTCACGCCGCCTTCTTTTTAGAAATTTCTTTATTTAAAGTTACGAAAAACTTATTCAAAGATATTCTAAAACAGTGAAAGAGCTTTGAATACAAGTAAATGTATTTATGTGCGTTCAAACTGCATCAAATTCCCGGAAGTTACGTCACTGCCAGCACAATTCATGTGACTTAAAACAGCACTCCGGAGGATTTCATCAGGAGAGCAGTTTTTGAATCTAGCGTCCAAAGGCTCCTCCTCAAAACATCTCGACACGCGCGTCCGGTCGCGTGTGCACGCGTGCACGCGGCGCATATACTTCGGACATGAACTGTACAGCTCAATGTGTAGGGTTTAATCACTCAAAGTTCACAATCTTATTCCAACAATACTACGAGGGTCTGATGAGCCCTCTCTGTCCCTGCTGCTTCTGATATTAGCTCTGTTAGCACCGAGCTGCTGCTGGACTCTGAAGCTGAACTTGACTCGGCCCTGGATGAACTTTCTGACCAAAATAAACGCGTAATCCTGTCAAGCCTTGTCATTCTGTGAGGTGAAAGGTTTAAAAATAAAAATAAATCCATCTTTAGCTGGAGAATGGGTAGGTTTTTAGTAGAAATGAGCCGTGAGTCCTCAGTGAACGGCTGAGACGGCAGAGAAACACGGAGCTTCACGGAGGTCAGAGAAACACACGGAGCGTCCTGTACGACAGCGCCCCCTACTAGTACAGGTTTGGTCGATGCGCGTGCATGTTGAGAGAATGCAGAAATTTGAATTTCATTGGCTGAAAAATGTCGGCGGTGTAGCGTAATATAACCTGATTTTATTGTTATAATACGGACACACTTCTGCAAGGCTATTAGCTTAGTTTTGTGGGTTTTATGCTGGCGACTGCTAGCTACCTTCACTAAACTAATTGTTATGCAGGATATCTAGGTTCTTTTGATTCAAAGGGAAGACCTACGTACGTTATATTTGGAAGTTATAACCCAGAAGCAGACTTAGACTACAGTTATTTTATTAAAGAAACAGATTGAACGAACAGACAGATATGAGGTAGATGGTGCATCTTAAGAGAGTCTTCTGATGTTATTAAGCTGAGAGTTAATGACGAGGGCCCGTGAGATATTAAATATCTCTAGGGAGTCTGAGCTAGTTATGAGGGGAACTGAGCCTAACTTGAAAGGAGTGTTATTTATCAAGAGCCTCGGTTTACCAGATCGGAGTTGGTACCTCGCTGAAACCGCTCCGAGATCGCCTCGGCGTGAGAGGTGGAGGCTCGTCGGTGAGATCGTTGGTCTGACGAGCCCCGGATTAGCCCCCGGTGAACGGGAAGTCACTCGAGGCACGGAGGTGTCTGATGAGTCGGTCAGCGGCTCCATGATCGGCTGGTGCAGAGGCTAACAGGCTTTCCCCATGGCTGGTGAACAGAAGTAGACGGATGGTGTCTGGCTTCGAGCCGGGGAAATTGTCCTCGACTGCTTGGGGCTAATACCCAAACGGGCAGTCGGCATCAAAGCCTACCGTGTAGCGGAGAAAACGGAGGGCTTGTTCTCTCGTTGTTGGCTGAACGAGAACTGCTGAACTGTTTAGCTTCCAGGCAGGAAGTCTGACCGTGGAAAGTTTTGGACGCGTGGCCCAATGGGAAGGAGTTACCAAGTCACGTGGTTCTCGTCATTAAGGAACCCAGGCAAACTTAGATGGATTATTAATATGCTTTAACCTTTTAGCAAAAGTAGAAACATAAAATAATACTGATGCAACATCAACATTCATTAATACTGGAAGAAAATGAATTAATCATATTAAGACATTTCTGGACAGTGGATTAAAGGTAGTGTCTTTTTAGAATGAGACATCAAAGAGTCTTGAGTTTAATTATTAACTAAAGAAAGTCTTCTGAGTCTTCCGACACGACCGGGTCCTGGAAGGAATGTTGATTCAGGTTACAACATAATAAAAGAGTCATTTTAATCCAAGTTATTGGGAAAAAGATGAGTTATTGTTGTGATGAACCAGAGGTCAGAATTCAGAGATAGTAACGCCTCTGCCGGCGCTACAGCGGCAAGAAATAATGGAAAGTGGTCTCTAGGAGGAAGGAGGGTCTTCATCAGAATGACAGATGTTGTGGAACTCAACCCATAGATCATAGTTTAGACCTGAAATATCATTTAAAACATTTAGAAAACTTTGATACAGAGAAAAATGCTCCAGAGAGCCGCTTTAAAGTCACGCCTTGTCTTTCTTACAAAATAATTTGACAGTTGCAGAAAACGTATCCAAACATGTTCCAAAAACTAGGAAAGAGCTGTGTGATGTTTTTCTGCATTCAAACTAGATCAAATATATACTTAGCATACAATAGAAAAACCAATAACGTAATGTTTATTGCTGTATTAATAAGTACATTTGTAAATTTTATGTATAGTTTTTTTTTGTAAACTCACTTCCTAATTATTTTATTGCAGGACCCACCATAGCCTACTGTTTATGTTTCTGTAACTTTTTGTACAGGTGTTGCTCATAAAATTCTATTCAAAAAGTGAAATTTTGTATATTATCTTTTATGTATTTTTATTTACCTTTACTCTTTTTATCTTCAATTTTTATGTATTTTATCCATCATGACATGGCACCTCAAACCATCACTGACTGTGGAAACATCACACAGGACCTCAAGCAACGTGGATTCTGTGACTCTCCTCTCTTCCTCCAGAGTGTGGGACCTTGATTTCCAAAGTAAATGCAAAATTTAATTTTATCAGAGAACACAACTTTGGATCACTCAGCAGCAGTCCAGTCCTTCTTGTCCTTATAAGAATCATACTAGCAATATTGATAATCCAAAAAAGGGTTTTAAATAAAGGCATACACAAGAAGACCGATGGTTTGAGAGATGAGTTAAAGAAGCCATCTATGTCAAATGTGAAAAAACAACTTTAAACAGAGGACTCAGATTTAATCTTTCCAGCACCCATCAGTNATATATATATATATATATATATATATCTTCTGAAGTTTATTCATTACTCTAAAAGAAAGTTTGGAAGTCTGAAACAGAGGGATGGTAGAACAGAGCTGTGTTGTATGGTGACCTAACCCTTTAGAATTTTAAAATCCCCTTTGAAATAAAAGAACAAACTTGAACTAAAACTCAAAGACCAACAGTGGGTTTAGATCTTCATCAGCTTCACTGAGAAGGTGTTACAGTTTTATCACCATCCATCAAAAGAGGCCAAGAGTTTGTTAGCAAATTCTCTTCTGAACCACTAGGTGGATCGTGATAAAACTCTCAGAAGTAATCATGGGATGTTCATCAACAATTGGAGTCATCCACCTTCAAGATAGCTGCTGCAGCTAGTCAACCTCAGCAAACACAAACATGTCTGTAACCTTGTTAATTTTACAGAGACTGAGAAAAAATGGGAATGTTAGTAGCTGAGACTCTTTCACAACACTCAGGCTGACTGCTCACGATTGCTTTATCAATCACAATCTATCAGAATTAAAATTACTTTCATAATCCCAGAATCAAAATAGATGATTCGTTCTATCAGGTTCTGTGGACAGGAAGGATCTTCTGTGTTGCAGCAGACCTGAAGGACCTCACTCTGTTGTTGAGTTAGTCTTGTGTAGAGGACGCTCAGGGTTGTCCATCATGTTCTTCATTTGATGAAGCATCCTCCTTTGTCCAATCAGCTCTAGAGGGTCCAGAGTCCCCAGAACAAACCCCGCCTTCTTTATCAGCTTGTTCAAGATCTTGTGATCTTGTGTGAAATGACA
>SSNR01000173.1:1105078-1120078 GCA_006937965.1 Callopanchax toddi | reverse complement strand
GCTGTGGCCTCATTTATAAAACTTATAAAATAAATATGTTTATAATTTGTTATATTTGATATAAAACTTATAAAACAAAAAAAAAACGGGTCGCAAAGGGAGTCACTTTCTCCGCAAACTTTAGGATTTATAAAAGAAAACGGAGAAATTATGTACTCTGCAAACTTTGCATAAGCACATTTTAGAGAAGGTTAAAAACCTTTATTTTAGAGACGTCAGACTCAATAAAAGGCTTTCAGTCATTATAACGTGTTTTTAATGAGACGGATCGGGGCGGGTTCTAAAAATAGACGCAGCGATGCGGAGCGGTTTGGGGCGGGTCAGAAGTTTTCAAATGTGCAGGACCCACGGATCAATAAAAACCCTGACCCGCGCATCACTAGTGTGCGTGGCGCCTTTCTGCAGCAGTAGATCTCTTTCTGAAGCTGCGGGAGGGGCTGCCCGACCGTGGTGTAGGGGGAGCTTAGCGAACTAAGGAGTTGCCGCGGTGCGCCACTCGCTTGGTGCTCGGCTTCGCCTCCAGGACTCCGGTTCGGGACTGAGTTCCGAACCATGTATGCAGGGGGAGGGCGAGTTCCGCGGGATCCGAGTGAGCGACGAACCTGCTCATTAGCGCTCGCATGTCTCCTCGGACACGCCTGCTCCTTAAGGACCAGGGACCGGGTCTGGATTTGCTGGGTCCAGACAGAGCCGGCTCTGGGTCCCGATCCGGACCGTGGTCCGCCTGTTAGTGACCCCTGACATAGGGTAACAGCAAACATTATACTTGATAAGTTCTTAAGCTAGAATCAGTAAATATGTACACAATCATTTTAACAATAACCACAGCACAGAAACAGCTCTTATTAAAGTTGTTAATGATCTGCAGAGAAACAGACTCCAGAAAAGTCTCTGTCCTTGTTCTTCTGGACCTTAGTGCTGCTTTTGATCTGGTTGATGGTGGTGTTTTGTTGGATATGTTAGAACTCTGGGTTGGCTTTTCTAGTCCTATTTTTAGCTGGTTTCAGTCATCTATTAGAAACAGGCAGTCGTTGGTATCCATTGATGGTTGGAGTTCTAACAAAGTGGGTGTTAACTGTAGCCGGTTGTTAGCAATTTACCTTGAAAAAGTAGTTATTTTATTTTAACACCATTATTTCCATCACTGAGTGTGGCGTACGTCAAGGTTCAGTTCTTGGCCCTCTTTTGTGTAATCTTTATACCAGGATTAGGAATGCACAGAAAATTTGACCGCTGAAAATTTTCAGCCGAAAATGACCCAAAAGTGCATTTTTTGTTTTCAGCCATAAGACCTAAACAAGACCACACATTAATCTGCCAAGCTGATATTTATGTAGCTCTTTCGAACTTGGCAGTAACACACACAAAACTGTAATTGCTCATTTCCACCTGAACAGATCGGTCATGAATGGAATAGAACAGAATGGAACTGCACAAAACGTTTAGTGTTTACACTGTCTTCTCAGGAATGTGGAAGTGACCAAGCAGATGGGTGGTCTCCACCATTACAAAAGTGGTGCTAAAAGATCTGTGTGACATCATACATGAGCGCCACGAGCTGATAGACAAAGCGCTGGTGATATTAGATGGTAAAAAATGGAGAATCTCGCGCTGGTTATATTTCTTAGACTTCCGTTTTGTGCTTTGAGGTCTGACATCTCTAACTTGTATTAATGTGTGTGTCTCTGCTCTGTGATGGATGGATGAATGGGAAAAAGTCAAAATGAACAGAGGTCCTGTTTAACAGGCAGGTGTCTCAAGTTTTATCTTTAGGCAGGGTTTATGCTTCTTTACGAGACATATTTTTATGCTGAGCTCAATTCTAAAGAATTTTTATTTTACAAAAAAGTATTTTTAAGTAAGATACTCTAGATTTTTTTTTTGCGCATAAATAATATTTTGTTCTTTAAAAAAGATAATAAATTCTAGGGGTGTAACAATATTGGAAATATGGCAATAGTAAAATGGCCACGATGTCGTCGTGGTTTTGTCACAGTATCTAACAGTACCTCCTGAGGCAAAAATAACACATTTCAGTCCGCCCCACTGGAGTATAGCACTTTAAACTACACAGACCATGATCCTTTGCTTCCGCATCATCAACCAGTGCACCAATGGGAGCGTGCGGATGCCTAGGTATTTTTATTTATGACTATTAATGACGAGGTAGTTTTGTGTTTCCTGGTTATTTTTATTTATTAACTAAGCTGTTTTGCCCTTTCTTTATATGTTGAGTTGTTACTTGAATTTTGCACTTTAGGAATGGCTTTTCAGGCTGTTCAAAATGTGAAAAGTTAATGACAATTGTACTAATGAATGGTCAAAGCATTTTATGTTGTGAGGCTCTTTATTGTGAGCATAGCCACAATTTTGTGAGCCTTCCCACAATATCGCAATAAATATTGTATCGTGAGGTTTGGATATTGTTACACCCCTAATAAATACTTTTAAATACTTTAAAAAACACACAATGTTCAGCTGAACCACATAACTTTGTTTTTTTTAGGTTAAGTCATTAGATTTAGAATCCTGCGGCTTTGATTTGTTGAATTTTTTGTCATTAACTTTATAATTACTCACTTTTTAGGTTTATAAATGTGGTCAAAACAAAAATGTGGAGTTTAGAAGAATTAAAACTAGAGGTGGGCATAGATAATTGTTAGGTTTAAACCTCTAACATAATTCACAATCTGTAAGAACAAAGACACAGAGAATCATTAAGGTTTTACTTGCAAGGAGAGTGAACCAGAGACTGCTCAGTTACAATCTCCCAACTCACTCTGAAGCAGTCTCTGCTCCCCGTGCTTTTTATTAGAATCAGGAATGCCCTGGTTACATGGGGTTTCAGTCTGCTGAGGGGAGGGGTGAAACCAGCTGAAACCAGTAAGCCACACAAATCATAAGTACACAATCATACACAAGGACGAACGTTGAGTTGTTGCTTCACTCTGCTACACAGTAATCAGGCGAGCGCAGATGCTTCTTGCTTATCAGGGTGTGAAACTGCCAGCATACTTCTCCTCTGAGGCATCTGTTCCTGCAAACAGTTTTCTCACACAAGCACAGTACAGGCACAGCATAAAACAGTTCATCATTCTGAGAACAAGAAGATATAAGAGCTAAAGATTGATAACTTATATACAATTAATCCAACAATAATTTTTTAAAATATAGATTATTCTCACCATAATCTTGACATTTATCTAGATTAAAATGGCTCATTTGAATTCTGCCAAAGGGTTCATAATACCGGTATGTGTGTGCATGAGTGATAGGTTGACCACCTAAACATTATATTTCTGGAGAGACATGAGAGAACAAGAGAGTCAGACACAAGCTTGATCTTGATCAAGGAGAGCAGCTGAGCGTCACCCAGCAACTCTGCCGCTTAGCTGCTGCAACCTCCTTTTATTTCCTCTCAGCTGGTTTCACAATGAATCAGATTACACATGTTCATATAGGTCACAGTTACGGTTTAACACAGAATTGTTTTTCAGCACAGAACATTCCATTCCAGGATGTGGGTGGCGGGTGTTTTTTGCTTCCATGTCTCGCCCTCCTACACCTGCAACACACTTTATCATGATAACAACCAGAGACAAAAGGGTATGTTAAACAGAAAACACTTTTAATGAAAAACACATCTAGTAAGGCTGTATAAGAAAGCCATTTTATGTGCAATTATTTCAACAATGAGCATAAGGCTGAAGAATGGTGATACTTCAAGTCTAAAGTTTAACAACCTCTGATGGTTGATCAAGTTATCAGGATGAAACATTTTAACACTAAAACACATTGATCTGTCATCAGAGGTCTGTCTCCTTTAACTTTGCAGCTGTTTTCTAGGGCTCACTCTGTTTTAATAGTTTTACTGTAGAAACCTTCTCATCTCCTGACAGTAAAGGATTAGATTTAGTTTACAGGTGACCTGATTAAAGCATCAACTCTCTTTTTGACTACATCAAATAACTTCAAACTGATTTTTTTCACCTGACAAAAAGTGATTGTGGCATCCAGTTTATCTGTAATAGATAAAATCTGCCTTAAAGCAATACTAGATGATATTTTACTTTTTAAGCCAGAGCCTTAAAATTGATCTCATTGATTGTTGAGTAAGAAACTTGACCAGTTTCATGTTTGACAGCACTCTGCACCCCTCTACTGGCCAGATACCGCACTAGACAGTTTTGAGCCTCGGCCCGTGCCTCCAGGATGATGTAACTTTCTGCTTTACGGCCATAGTAACCGGTCTAGCAACGCTAGGGGGGGACTCCTGCCGAGGAGGGATTGTTTCAGCAAGCATTTAACGGTTTAACCAGTCTGATTATTAACCAGATGTTGAAATATAGTAGAAAATAATGTTGTGAAAGATTTCCTCAACACCACCTCACAGATATATAAATAATTCAGCCCGAACCTGACAAGACCTGAATGTCTCTGCGAGCTGACTCGAGCAAGTGAAGCCAGAAGGTTAAAACAACAAACCAGGGAGAGGAGGATGATTATGAAGTGGACAGGTCGATCCTCCCCCCCCACGACCAATGGTGCGGCGACGGAGGACCGCTGCCATGTTGTTCCCGTACCCCGGACAGAACAGCGGAGGCTCCCCGCTCTCCACGCACTCCCCTCCGACTCAGTGACTCCCAGCTGCGGCTTGGCTGACACGCAGCCCCAAGGCTGAACCAGGCGGCGTCATCCCGCAGCTACGCCTGGGTTAATCTCTCCTACACCGATCTGATAATCAAAGCCTTCCTCTACAACACCTCACAGGTAAATACAGTGGAGGAAATAATTATTTGACACCTTGCTGATTTTGTAAGTTTGTCCAATGACAAAGAAATGAAAAGTCTCAGAACAGTATCATTTTAATGGTAGGTTTATTTTAACAGTGGCAGATAGCACATCAAAAGGAAAATCGAAAAAATAACTTTAAATAAAAGATAGAAACTCATTTGCATTTCATTGAGTGAAATAAGTATTTGAACTAGGGCTGAAACGATTCTTCGAGTACCTCGAATAATTCGAGTACAAAAAAGCCTCGAGGCAAATTCTCTGCCTCGAGGCAAATTCTCTGCCTCGAGGCTTCGTTTAATTCATATTTAATTAATTCATGGGTTTGCAATCGCCCGCGGTCATGTTTCACCCGGACCAAAATAAGTGGCGCACATACACACTGCATTGAATGCACACGCGAGTAGCGAATGTAACTTAATTTTATCTTAAGCCATGGTGGACAACTAGACCGTACTATTACTACTAGTACTAGACCGGTACAGACTGAAAGACGTCGGTAGGTACCGGTAGCGACAAAACACGGTGCCGACTTTGGTACTGACATGCTTCATTTATCCGCCTGCGCAGCTACACGGGTGGAGACACAGATGAGACGGAGGAGCAGAGAGCCCCTCCCCTTCCTCTCAAAACACCGTAGCGAGTTGCGAGTTAAAAATTCCGAAAAACTCTAGAAAGGTAAACAGGAACAGAGCAAAATGAAACATATGCTATGAGATTTGTGCCGCAAAAAACAGGCATTCCAGCAATTAGTCGAAGCCACGCATTGCGTATGGAATTAACTTGCTGCTGCAGCCATGATATCTATGGCTGCAGCTCTTTCACTTCAGTCCGACTGAAAAAAAGGTGTGTGAGGGGAAGACAGTGACATAACAGAAAGTTCCGAGGTATGCAATAAATACCAGTAATAATAGTAAATGCACTTATATGCCACAAAATCATGGTTTATATCTATTTTTTATTTAAAAAATGTTTAATACTTTGTTATTTTCTCTCAGATTTATACATTGTACATGTAATTTATACATACATACATATATATTTATGTATGTATATTCATGTATATTTATATATACATACATGTAATTTATTAGAGTACTCGATTAATCGAAAAAAGATTCGATAGAGTACTCGATTACAAAAATATTCGATAGCTGCAGCCCTAATTTGAACCCTCTAACAAAAAATACTTAATACTTAGTGGAAAAACCCTTGTTTGCGAGCACAGAGGTCAAACGTTTCTTGTAATTGATGACCAAGTTTGCGCACATGTTAGGAGGAATTTTGGTCCACTCCTCTTTGCAGATCATCTCCAAATCCTTAAGGTTTCGAGGCTGTCTCTATGCAACTCTGACCTTCAGCTCCCTCCATAGGTTTTCTATAGGATTAAGGTCCGGAGACTGACTAGGCCACTCCATGACCTTAATGTGCTTCTTCTTGAGCCACGCCTTTGTTGCCTTTGCTGTATGTTTTGGGTCATTGTCGTGCTGGAACACCCATCCACGACCCATTTTCAGTTTCCTGGCAGAGGGAAGGAGGTTGTCGCTCAGGATTTGACGATACATGGCTCCGTCCATTTTCCCGTTAATGCGGTGAAGTTGTCCTGTGCCCTTAGCAGAAAAACACCCCCAAAGCAAAATGTTTCCACCTCCATGCTTGACGGTGGGGACGGTGTTTTGGGGGTCATAGGCAGCATTTTTCTTCCTCCAAACACAGCGAGTTGAGTTAATGCCAAAGAGCTCAATGTTGGTCTCATCAGACCACAGCACCTTCTCCCAGTCACTCTCTGAATCATTCAGGTGTTCATTGGCAAACTTCAGACGAATCTGCACATGTGCCTTCTTAAGCAGGGGGACCTTGCGAGCTCTGCAGGATTTTAATCCATTGCGGTGTAATGTGTTTCCAATGGTTTTCTTGGTGACTGTGGTCCCAGCTAATTTGAGGTCATTAACTAACTCCTCCCGTGTAGTTCTAGGATGATTTCTCACCTTTCTCAGAATCATTGACACCCCACGAGGTGAGATCTTGCGTGGAGCCCCAGACCGAGGTCGATTGATGGCCATTTTGTGCTCCTTCCATTTTCGAACAATTGCAACAACAGTTGTCACCTTCTCTCCCAGCTTCTTGTTAATGGTTTTGTAGCCCATTCCAGCCTTGTGCAGGTCTACAATTTTGTCTCTGACATCCTTGGACAGCTCTTTGGTCTTTCCCATGTTGGAGAGTTTGGAGTCTGCTTGATTGATTGATTCTGTGGACAGGTGTCCTTTATACAGGTGACTAGTTAAGACAGCTGTCTTTAATGAGGGTGACTAAATGAGTAGAAGTGTCTAACCACTCTGTGGGAGCCAGAACTGTTCATGGTTGGTAGGGGTTCAAATACTTATTTCACTCAATGAAATGCAAATGAGTTTCTATCTTTTATTTAAAGTTATTTTTTTCGATTTTCCTTTTGATGTGCTATCTGCCACTGTTAAAATAAACCTACCATTAAAATGATACTGTTCTGAGACTTTTCATTTCTTTGTCATTGGACAAACTTACAAAATCAGCAAGGGGTCAAATAATTATTTCCTCCACTGTAAATCCGTGGAATCGATTACGCACGAAACGCCGACACCGGACCGGACTAGCCTACACCCATGAGCTAGCTGCTATCCTAGCCGCAATGTTTTGCGCCATGCGCCAGCCAAACGAGACTGAAAGTTCGTCCGATCTGCGCCGGTCCACAAGGGACCCGGGGGTTTTGCTCACCAGCAGACCCTAAAGTCTCGTCAGGTTCGCGCTGAATTACATGGTTCGTTTTATTCTGCTCACACACACCTGAAACGCACACCTGTATGCTCGGACAGATGAGAGAGAGGCAGAGAGAGAAAAATCGACTGTTTATGAACTTATAATATTTATACATTCAAAAGAAATGTAAAAACAACAACTTGTCTGACAGATTATTAGCTGAAAGCTGTCGCAGACTGGGCTGGAAAAAGTTCAGGCGTGAGATGATTTGCGACAGCAAAACTGAAACTTTCAACCGTAGTCTCCTACTGCCCCCTACTGGTTAAAAGTCGCTCAGTGTTGCTTTAAAATGTCTTTATTTCTCTACTGTTAATTTCATATTATCCTATAGGGCTGTTTTATCATGTTTTTGTTAAATAAAACCACTTTAGGGGATTTAAACATTAATATGAGTCTCTGAAAACTAAAGACAAACTTCTGATAAAGTCATTGACAGATCAATGTGTTTTAGTGTTGATATTGTTTGATTTGTTGAATGTTCAGCTGTCAGTTATGCTGAGAAACACATGTTTGAGCAGCGCGCTGCCACATTCACTTTATTAATGAGGCGTGTGCACCACTGAGGCTGTCGGCCCAAATAGCACGTCGGTTCACCAAAACGCCTGGAACCCAGACAGCCAGTCCATGCCTGGATGATGAGGAGCGTGAGTTCTGTGTGAACTCAAGTAGCTGCCACGGGTTCCGAACCTCGTACGGTCCAGTTCAGGAGGAGGGAGCATATGCCGAGGTTGGCGCTGGTTTAGCTCTAAAGGGACACCTGCGCGGCTCCCGCACGCGCCTCCCGGTCCAGGTGAAACCGGCATGTTCGGACTCCAGTGTCCAGGTGCAGGATCCATTTAAAGGAAGTGTGTCTCCCGGGCAGTTAGAAATGGGTTCTGTGTCCGCTGGCGCATCCGTGGTGCAGCGCTGCATGGCGTCTCCCGTTTTTTTTCAGGCTTGAGGACGAATACGTGTGTGAATCTAGCGACGCTCTCACTTGTACAGACTCCAGTTCCGTTTCAGATCCATAAAAACCAAAACTAACAGGCTAAAGAACAGCTTTTATCCTACAACCATCACCATGCTGAATACAGCCAAGTGGTTAGTCTGAACCACTGCACCTCTAATGTTTAAAGTGCCTATAGCTCGATATTTAAATCAATTTATATTAAACAGATGTAATCTTTGATGCCTCTAGATTAGCGTTGCACCCATTATAACTCAAAATACGCTGTAATTATTTCCTAACGAGCAACTCAGAGATCAGAAGAATGCTCCGCCTTCCGGTTCTGCTGGGTTTCTCCTTATTTGGCAGCCTGACACTTCTGCTGCAGTAAGGGGCAGTGTCGTCGCGTGAAAGTGAAAAGAAAGTGAAAGTAAACACTCGCTACAAGAAAAGAGAAACACGAGAGGATAACTCTAGGCCCGTTTCCACTGCCGGAACTTCGGGGTAATTTTACCGGAACTTTGAGGCGCGCAACTGTTTCCATTATGCGGGCAATTTCGAGAGGGCCATCTTCAGGGACTAACGGAGTCCCTAATCAGGGGCAGGTACTCGGTTCGGCCCGATAGATTCACGGAGTGGGAAATGTGGTTAATTCGTGCTGATTGGTTGTGGGATGAAGGAAAATGATGAAAGCAGACCGCGCCGAGATAAATGACCTGTGTGTTGTTGTCAGAGCTTGCAAAATGACCATGTCTCCGAAGTTGGATTAGTTCGTCATAAAGTATACTCATCCTTCTGTTCAGCACTCCCATCACTATGGATAAAAACAGCTAAATACGCCACAACCATTGCTTCTTCGTCCATTGTTTATTTATTTATTATTCTCCGCTTCCTTGTCTGTTCGCGCCTTTACGCTTGTCAGTGACGTCGATGCTGACGTCTTACAAAAGTTCTGGAAAGGTGGGGACTGTAATGGAGACACAACAGCCGAGAGGACCGAGCCACAGGAATGTCCCGGTCACTTTCCCCCTCACAGAAATTACCCCGAAGTTCCGATAGTGGAAATGAGGCTTCTGTGTCTGTGCTACACGGTCTATGGTCAATGGCGGCAGCAGCACTGGCGTTCTCCTCGCTCCAGGTGTCGTGAACGTGCATGTGGGCGGAGAATTAGACCATATTTGCATGTCTGGATCGCTATGACCTCATAGCGAGCTGGGGTGAAAAAAACAGTTTGAAACGGAGGTCTGAAATCTTACAAAAATTAAAAGATAAATTACTACCCTCATTGTAAGGTAAATACAGCAATGACATTCTTATCCTGGGTCGTTAATTTTTCCATATAAAATTGAGAATATACTTTTTGACCTTGTTAAACCAATCAGCAGGGGGCGGCAAGGGGATGTTCTGATAAACATAAAGCACCTTTGGCAGAATATTCATTTTATATATCGTTGACCCGACCTATCAAAGAAACCGGAAGAGATATACATCTATCTATTATATCTGTTATTTCTTTCATTGATTTTTCATAGTTTTTTTCCACAATCTCTCATTTAATTTGGATAAAATGATTGTTCCTAAATATATAAATTCCTTCACTGATTTAAAATGGGACGTTACTATAGGTGGGTTTCTCCTCTCTTCTTCATCCAATAATAAAATTGATGACTTGGATTTATTGATGACATATCCTGAGATTTGACCAAACTCCTCTATCAATTTAAGTAAAGCAGGGATGGTTTCTTTTATTTTTGACAGATATATTATTACGTCTTCCGCATATAGTGAGATCCTATGTTCTACTTCTTTTACCATTATACCTGTCAATGATGTGCTTGAACGTACTGCTATAGCAAAGGGTTCCATAGCTAATGTGAATAATAGTGGGCTTATCGGTGAGCCTTGTGGGCATCCGCGTTTCATTATTATTGGCTTTGAGATATTTTGGTTTGTCAAGATTTCAGCAGTTGGATTCGAATATAATAACTGTATCCATCTTTGAAATACATCTCCATATCCAAATCTAGACAAAACATCAAAAAGATAGTGCCGCTCAACTCTATCAAATGCTTTTTCGGCATCCAATGAAAGTAAAGCTTTATCTGAGAAGTTGTTTAGCCCATTTATGATGTTAAAAATTCTCCTTACATTATGGAATCCTTGGCGTCCCAATATAAAACCATTTTGATCTCTATGAATTACAGATGGGAGAGTATCCTGCAGCCGTGTTGCTAATATCTTACCTAACACTTTATGGTGGTATGATGTGTCCAAATATTGAGTGGTATTACTGGGCATGTCAAGTTAGGTCCATCAGATATTATTTTGTTTTAAACAATGCCCCCCAGTGGACAGAGATGGAGAGTATTAATTTGCATCCACTTTTACCTTTATATATTTTTTTACAGTGTTAAACTTGATTAAAAAAACAAAAAATCCAATGGTAAAGAACATGGTCAAAGTGTTGTATGATGTAAAATGTTATATGAAGGAACCTGTTGTACTATCACAGTTTACACCGGTGTGGGGAAACCAGGATTTCAAACCAGGAAGAGAGGATAAAATATTTAAACAACGGTCAATTAAAGGAATCCAAAAAATTCAAGATTTGTACTCAATAGATTCTCAAAATATGATGTCTTTTGATATGCTTAGACAAAAATATGATATAGATAGAAAACAATTTTTTAAAATATCTTCAGATCAGAAGTTACATTCAAGCAAAACAAAATAATGTTTGTACTAAACCATCAAAATCTGAACTGGAAGAAATAATTAGTAAAGGTAGTTCAAAAAAAGGGGGCTATATCAGAAATATACAAATTAATAAATTAATAACATCCAAATCATCTGAAAACTCATTAGGAAGGCTAAGTGCTGGAAAAATGATTTAAAAAAGGATCTATCTGTGGAACAGTGGGAACTGGTTTGCACAAAAGCTCAAAAACAAACAACTCTAGATTAAGGTTGCTGCAATACAAATGGTTAATGCGAATATACATCACACCTGAAAAATTCAAGAAATATAACTCTAATATTCCAGACATATGTACTAAATGTAATGAAGATAAAGGTTCTCTATGGCACTGTATTTGGGAATGTAGGAAGATGAAATCATTTTGGGTTGCAGTAACACAAACTATAAAACAAATAATAGCCAAAGATGTTAGTTTAGATCCTGGTTTCCTCATTCTGGGTTTATACTCTGAAAACATGAGATATTCAAAAAGTGAAAAAATGTTTATTGATATGGGCCTGTTACAAGCAAAAAGATTAATAGCACTAAAATGGAAAGAAACAAGGGAACCAAGTATTACACAGTGGATCAAACAAATGATGGAAGCTTTGCCTTTGGAGCGGATAACATGTTTATTAAAAGGGGAAATGGACAGTTTTGAGAATGTATGGAGACCATTTATGGACTTTGTAGAAGGATGTGTATTAATTGAAGATGAAGACAACTGTGGACAATGATATTTATTTTGGGGCAATGATAAATTTAAGCCTAAGTGATGAATTTGAATACTATCTGTTTTTTTTGTTTGTTTTTTTTTGTCTTTTATTTTTGTTGTTGTTGTCTGAGAGGAATGTATGTTTATGTAGTGTTAGATTGTTAGAATGTTTATAATTTGTTTATGAAAAAATAATCAAAATAAAGATATTGTTGGGAAAAAAAAAAAGATAAATTACTAGGAGACAGATACAGTAGATGCTGTTTTTTGCACTTTCTGGCATGTTTAAGGTGAGAACTCAACGTTGCAACATGATAGATAAGTCAGAAAACACGGAAAACAATGCCATGGGCCCTTTAAAGAATGTTTACAGCTTAACAGTATTACGTTTACAAACCAGCATTAACTAATGCACAATCTATAGGACAAATGCAATATATTGCAATAAAATATATATAGGAATGACAAAACTGTTTTTCATTACTCACTTTATTTTATTAGGCTTTTAATACATATATATATATATATATATATATATATATATATATATATATATATATATATATATATATATATATATATATATATATATATATTCTATTGTTTATATATGTATGTAAATATACGTATATATGTATGCATATGAATATAGTTTGACTAAAACTAATGTAACCTGTCCATTTCTTTCTGTTCTTGAACACAACTGATGTCTGTGTGAATTCACTCACAGTTATTCTGAATTTCTGTGTTTCAGAGCTGTCTGCAGATGATCAACAGTTGGTTTTAATTAAAGAAGAAGCTCCTGGAGAATGGAGGCCTGGTGTGGACCAGCAGGACCCAGAGCCCCTCAACATAAAGGAGGAAGAGGAGGAACTCTGGACCAGTCTGGATGAAGAGAAGCTCAATATTAAGGAGGAGATCGATGCCACCAGGCTTCCCTTCCTTGCAGTTCCATTGAAGAGTGAGGATGATGAAGAGAAACCTGTGTTGTCACAGCTTCCTCAGCACCAAGTGGGTCCAGCCAGCAGCTCCACTGACCAGATGACAGCAGCAACTGGTGGAGAGGACTGTGGAGGAGCAGAAACCATCAGGAACCCAGGAGCCCTAAATACTCAGGAAGAAGATTTCAGCTCTTCACAAACTGAAGTCAGTGAGGATGATGAAGAGGAAGACCATGTAAACAATCCTGACTCTCTGCTGTCAGACACTGGGTCAGAAACTGAAGACAGTAACAAAAACAGGAAGGATATCAGGTCTCCTGAGTCAGGTGTAGGCACTGTCAAGATAAGCAGGAACGTCCAGACAAGGCAGAAACCATATGGTTGTGATCTCTGTGGTAAAAGATTTACCCATAAACAAAGGCTAGAAATACACACAAGAATCCACACAGGCGAGAAGCCATTTTGTTGTGATGGTTGTGGACAAAGTTTTAGGGAAAAATCAACTTTTAACAAGCACATGATCATCCACACAGGTCAGAGGCCATTTAGTTGTGATGATTGTGGACATAGTTTCAGTCGAAAGTCACATTTAAGCACACACATGATGATTCACACAGGTGAGAAGCCATTTTCTTGTGGTGATTGTGGACAAAGTTTTAGCCAAAAGGCACATTTAAACTCACATATAAGAATCCACACAGATCATAAGCCATTTTGTTGTGGTGATTGTGGACAAAGTTTTAAGGACAAGTCATCTTTAAACAGACACATGATGACCCACACAGGTCAGAAGCCATTTGTTTGTGGTGATTGTGGAAATAGTTTTAGGGACAACTCAACTTTAAACACACACATGAGAATCCACACAGGTCTGAAGCCATTTTGCTGTGGTGATTGTGGACAAAGTTTTAGGTACAAATCAACTTTAAACAAACACATTATGATCCACACAGGTCAAAGGACATTTAATGACTCCTGAAACACAAGAATCAACACTTAAAGGTAAATGATTTACCTGAATATTCACCATATATAATATATATGATATATATTTTGTGAACTACCCCATTTGGATGAAGGACTGCACGTTTCATTACACAGCAAATTTTATTTACCATGTCATTAATAAACAATATGAACAGTTTAGGTCCGAGGACTGACCCCTGTAGCACTCCATAATCACAAAGTTCCTATCTAGCATAATTTGTCTGAATAAACTGTTTCCTTTTACCAAAATAACTTTAAACCCACTGATGAGCCAAACCTATTATTCCATGCTGACTTAATTTTCGAAGTAACCTTGAATGATCAATAACATCAAATGTTTTCTTTAAATCAATAAAATACTAATAAAGTAGTTTCTGTTGTCTATTGCTGTTGATATTTTGTCTGTTAAATCCATAATTGCCGTTGCTGTTGAGTGTTTAGTTCTAAACCCATACTGTTCATTGTTTAAATATTATTTTCTTCAATTAATTTATCCAACCTTGATACAATTTTTCTATAATTTTGGAAAACTGTGGAAGCAGTGACACTGGCCTGTAATTAGTGAAACTATGTTTATCACCACTCTTAAATAATAGCCCAACTTTAGCTGTTTTCATTGAGTCAGGGAATATTCCAGTAGAAAGTGACAGATTACAGATGTAAGTGAATGGATCAATAACAGATTCTATGATAGTTTTTACAGTTATCATGTCCAAGTCCTCGTAATCTGTTGATCGTTTGTTTCCACAGTTTTTTTTTACAATGTTTCTTATTACTTCTATTTCTACTTTGTCAAGGAAAATACTATTAACATTACTAATTATTGCACTCAGTTTATCTTCTATTATTGGTTTGTTATCCACCAAACTCCTTCCTACATTTGCAAAAAATGTTTTGAATTTATTAGAGCTTTCTTTTACATCATAAATGTCTTTATTGTCCTTGACAAAGTGGTTTGGGAATCTTGATTTAGTTTTATCTCTCTTAGTCACATTATTCATTTTTCCAAGCGAGTGGTATAAGGCATTTAGGGAGGAATTGTCCCCAATCCTCCTGAAATCTTTGAACCAAACCCTGAAGGAGGGTAAAATCCCCCCCCCCCCCCCCCCCC
>SSNR01000173.1:1076898-1100394 GCA_006937965.1 Callopanchax toddi | reverse complement strand
CCCCCCCCCCCCCCCCCCCCAAACCAGATTTTAGCAGCTAAAAATATATCATAAAGTTTAACTTTGCCCTGTTATTATTCAGGGGAATTTTTTTTAATAGTAATTTTTTAAATTATTAATCTAACTTTTTAATTTAGGAAAATAGTTTTCTTTTTTTAGTTTGCATTATTGTTTTAGTATTATTATTATTTTATTTTGCATTATTGTTTTAGTATTTTTTTTTTATGTTAATGAGATCATACAAACACCAAACAGCTGGGTGAAGTTTCTCACCAAGTGTTAACAGTATGGTCATATCACCAGATTAGAGCATGGAGCTGTTTAGTTTTAACAGATTTTAGTTGCTTGCAGTAAAAACCAGCATAAAACAAGATAAAAAGACAAACATGTTCAAAATCTGTTGTGTTCTACAAATTAGATTGTGAATTGTTGGAAAAGACACTGGCGACCCGTCCAGGGTGTCCCCCGGCTCTTGACTGCTGGAGATAGGCACCAGCTCCCCCGCGACCCTCTGGAGGATGAAGCAGGTATAGAAAATGGATGGATGGATTGTTGGAAAAGACATGGTGAATAGTTTTATTAATTACTGTGTCTGCCAACCTTTTTATAAATACTGGCTGTATTTTATTCTTCTTTAATTTTTCAAAGTGATTTGAGAATGAGGCCATCCAGTTTAAATACATTTATGTTGTTGGTTGTAAAGAGCTGGATGGATATTTAATTTTATTCTTAATTTAAAATGTTATTCTATTTTAAAGTTTTATTTTTTAAGACATAATGAATAGATTGTCAGAGAGATTGTAGTTACTGTAGGTGACCAGATCCAAACCAACATAATGAGGGACAAAGAGCATGTTGGAGTGGGACATGTTAAATACTAAAGGATTGTCCATATTTAAAAAATGCACAATTTCAGATTATCAATGGATATTATTTTCCCCTTTTGGAAAAAAAATCTCAAAATGGTAAGGCTGG
Organism: Callopanchax toddi; assembly: GCA_006937965.1. NCBI lineage: Eukaryota > Metazoa > Chordata > Actinopteri > Cyprinodontiformes > Nothobranchiidae > Callopanchax > Callopanchax toddi. The sequence goes on along the minus strand of SSNR01000173.1, from coordinate 1,099,419 downwards.
AATTTGAACCCAGGTCTCCCGCATGAAGGGCAGTTACTCTACCTCTGTGCTGCACGAAGCTTCCCCACAGTGGATTACAATGAGCCAATCAGATAGCAGGCTGCATGGCTCAGCCAGTCCAGCCCTGGTTTGAGGGGGCAAGATTTTCATTGCCCCCTCTTGCCCCAGAATGGAGCCGGCCCCGACCTTTGGATTTACTGTCCTTCTTCTGGGGACTAGGTACTAATTTTGGTTTTGAACCAGCTGATTTGGAATCTTTCATCTTGGGTTTGGGGTCAGACTCTTGGTGGATGCTCGTGGATGAGACTGCTGGTTTCGGCTTGTCGCTGCGATGCAGCTGATTCACTTGCTTAGAGCCATTTAATGCTGATGTGGAGGTATTGGGACGCTGGTCACACGGTGGAGCAGGTCTGAGCTTAGATTTGAGCTCAGTCAGTTCTGCAGTTAGTTTGCAGATTTTGTCGTTTTGCTCAGAAAGAGCCGACATCAGTTTTTCATTTTCTCTTTTTAACCTTCCAACATCGCCCTGATGCTGCCTCCAGATGTTGATCAAAGGTTGACAAACTGCTTGAAAACAACAAGAGTTAACATTAGCTTTTTGTTTTTTTCCCCCACAAATCATACAGAGAACTTATATGATGAACTACGGTAATATTCCACTGCTTCAGCTATTCAGGTAAAATGTATTTAATTATAATTCATATTAATGATATTAATGTCATATTAATGACAGTGCATTACTAAACACATGTAGTGCTTTGTAAGTGCTTAACTTTACTAAATTTTTTAACTTCAGTACACAACAAATTTTGGTAGAAAATTGCTTCCAGTAACTTTTTAATTTCAAGAACATTCTTTGTTTCTATGACATTAAATCAGATATCTGTTGGTTTCGATTGCTTTTATATGACAATGTAACAGCTCTGATAGTGCACACAAATTGATTTAAAGTCAAAATATCTGGTTTTCAAAATGAATTTAAGGTCCCATAGTATGCTAAATTCACTTTGTAAAGCTCTTTTAACAGTCACATCAGGCCCAAAGACGGTGTATGAGACCCCAAAGTGTTAAAAGACGTGTTTTGAGCTAATGCTAAAACAGGTGGTTTCAAAATCTTTCCCCTGCTGATGTCACGAAGGGAAAAGACCACATCTCTCTAGAGGACAGAGCCAATCACGAGAACCTTTGGCTACCTGAGCCCACCCCCGCCCTTTAAAAACCACGGGAGCGATCATCCTCACAAACGTTAGCAAACAGTCATGGTGAAGCTATGAGCAAAGCACGGCAATATCTTTGTAGATGGTTGCATAAACGAGCACAAAAGTCTTTTTACTCCCTTCATCCGAGACCCTGAAGACCCACCAACGTCTTGCGAATGCGCACAGAGAAGAGAGTTGGGCGGAGCTTAGAGCTGCTCGGCTCCCCAACTGCCCCGCCCATTTGAAACAAAGGTTTTGCTTCAGGAGGTTAAATGAGGGGGTGGAAGAACAACAGCTACACTTAAAGTTGACCAATAGCTTCTACTTGTTACTGAGATGCAAAAGAAATGATTCAGAGTGGATTTAAAGTGCATAATATGGGACCTTTAAACAACAAATCTCCAGATCCACACAAATCCAGAAATCTGGGCACACATGTAAAACAATAATAATTTAAAAGCTAAATCATCATAACAATATATACATACAAAATGCTGATCAAAAGGAATTTTAGATCTGTGAGGCTGAAGCTAACTGTTATTAAAGGAATTTGATTTTACCATTTTAAAGTGAATTTCTGTGTAAAAGTACTATTTCTACTACAAAGTATACAAACTACAAAGTTGTTCAGTTAAAAAATGATCAAAAACACAAGTATTTTGGTCAATATTTTAAAAATCACTAATATTTAACATGAATTCTTACATATTTAAAATCATCCAGAATATGCTTTAAGGAGACGGCAGTTACACATTTACACCAGCAGGTGACAGTATTTTCTTCTAAGTTGTGATAAAGATAGGTAATAGGCATTTGTGTAAACTGCATAAAATATTGCAAATAAATGTTTTTGTAATATTAGGAGATTAGATTAAACTTTTAATGTCCCAAAGAAGAATAAATGTGATGGAAACAACTTCTTTTTTCCATTTCTCCCTAATTTGGGACACTACGAGTTATTATATAATGTAAAGTCATAATAATTTAAAGGTGTGGTTTACTGAAAAAACATTTTTTCATGTTTTTTCCTGATAAATATTGGTCACTCATTTTGGTCACAGCTTTTCATGCAGGCTGAACATGAAAACAGCCTTCTACATGTATCTCCAGCTTTAGCTTTTGATAGATATGGCTTGAGCCTAGGTGCCTCGTGTAGTCTGGGGGTCCCATTGACCAGTAAAACTACATTATTTTATTTAAATTTACATGCAAGAATATTCTTAAAGTGAATTTTGTCCCACAAAACCATAAGCAATGCAGATTTTTTTTGCAATTTTGATTCACGTCACAATGACTGAAGCGTAGCATACAGGTTTAAGACACCGCCTCTCACGCGGGAGATCCGGGTTTAAGTCCTAGGCTGGGCATATATCAGCATTTTAATTTTCCTATAGGAGATCAGTGAATGATAAGGTTGGGTAAGTTTGTAACATATTTCTGCTGCGATATCAGCAGTTATTCTGTGGTCTTTGTAGTTAGCCACACATACTAATGTTACCATAGCAACCCCCACGTCCTACGGTCTGCTTTCGCCCCAGTTCGGGTGTCGCAGCAGCACAACAGGTTCATTTCACATTGCTCATTATAAGTTCATGATGACGAACAACACTAACGTTCGTTTTTAGGAGAAAATGTCAGTTCACATGTACGTAGGTATTACCATTCTGAAACATTCATTGACAAACGCTGAGGAAAACTTCCTCTAAAATTTCTCCTTTGCCTTCAGATTCAGGATCAAAAACGTAAGGCCAATCAGAAGCGAGGGTTGTGCATATCATTAATAATAATCAGGGAACCTGCTGTTTACAGCACACCTCTGAATCAGCAAACTTCTGCATCAGAGAATAGAAGCATCATGGATTTTTTCTTTATAAAAATGACTCATAAGGCATTGATTTACACTAGAACACTGCAAATGTATTAAATAAATGAGTAAACCACACCCTTAAATATAATACTATTAAAATTGGAGTAATAAAAATGTAATGAAATAATGTATTTTTTTTATTTAAACATTCACTTTTCAATTTTTTAGGGCATTATCATTTCTTTCAGTTATGTTCATTCAATTCTATAAAGTATAAGGACCAAAATAGGCTCTATGATATTCGTTTTTGAACTGTAACACTGAAATTATCTTTAAAACAGCTGAAAAATCATTTTAAGGTAGAAATGATTATATCAGCCCTATAGCATGACTAAGTCAATTCATAAAACCACTGCCAATAATAAAACACTTTGATCCGATTTTGTTCTTCTAACTTACCAGCGGTTCCACATTTTGTCTGAATAAAAAATCCACAAGCACATACTAAAATTGTGACCACTACACTGGTCACAATTTCCCAAGTGCACAATGCCATGCAGCTCTCTGAAATGATAACAGAAATAAAAACATGAATGAAAATATAGATTTTGCAGAGAAAATGAAACTCAAAAAAGTCACTTTGATCATTTGAAAAATATTTACATGCAAGAATTAGATTGACTAAAATAATAATCACTTTTATGGATCCAATATGGAACACATCCCACTGTTGACATATTAGGGGTGGGCGGAATAAATGGCATACGGTAGAAACGATATAAATGTGGCCGACAGTAGAGATTTTGACTCTACCATCCTACCGAAGTAGAGCATGCTGATGAATTACAGGCGGGAACTGAAACTTAAAGCAGGTTCCAACAGACTATTCCATCAGAATTGTACACCTCCAACTTTATCAATTGCCTCGCCTCGCCTTCTTATCCGGGTCCGGGTCGCGGGGGCAGCATTCCAAATCGGGCAGCCCAGGCTATCTTCTCCCCAGCCAAGTCCACCAGCTCCTCAGCTGGGACGCCCAGGCGTTCCCAGGCCAAACTGAAGATGTATTTCCTCCAGCTTGTCCTGGGTCGACCCGGGGGCCTCCTGCCGGCAGGACATGCCCAGAACACCTCCCGAGGGAGGCGTCCAGGTGGCATCCTTACCAGATGCCCGAACCACCTCAACTGGCTCCTTTCGATATGGAGGAGCAGCGACTCTACTCCGAGTCTCTCCCGGATGTCCGAGCTTCTTACCCTATCCCTAAGGCTGAGCCCGGCCACCCTGCGGAGAAAACTCATTTCAGCCGCTTGTATCCGCGATCTCGTTCTTTCAGTCATTACCCAAAGCTCATGACCATAGGTGAGGATTGGGACGTAGACCGACCGGTAAATCGAGAGCCTTGCTTTCTGGCTCAGCTCCTTCTTCACCACAACAGACCGGTTCAGCGTCCGCATCACTGCAGACGCTGTCCCAATCCGCCTGTCGATCTCCCGCTCCCTCCTTCCCTCACTCGTGAACAAGAACTTTATCAGTTGTTCTCAACAATTCTCTTGTTTCCGTTTTTTCCAAAATTTTGCATCGTGGTGACAGAACAGGCACCCGAACCACTGCAGCGTCTCACAGACGGACGAGACGAGCACTGAATCCCCCTCCCTGCTGTGCTGTTATTGTGTCCTTTTTTCACAAATCGCACACAGCACAATTTGAGACGACTCAGGAGGATATCATATATAAACACGTTTAAATAAAATATATGGCACCGCAGCGGTTCAGGTCCGGACGCGCTGCCGTTCCAGTTCGGTTCAGTCCTCTTCATGCCCCCTCCACCTCCGACCAGAGAGGATTGTCAGACAGAAACCGGAGTATTTCTCAATTAGAAAGATTAATGACAAGAGGAGAGACTTTAAAAACAATGCAGCGCAGTGCTGGACACCCCAGCCCCCCTGGAGCCCGGCACACTTTATATTATATTTTATTATATTACAATTAGGGCTGTCAAAGTTAATGCATTATTACCACGTTAATGCAAAGCCCCCCCGTTAATGGCATTATTTTTTAATGCGCGATTAACGCGCAGGCTTTCGTAGTTTTGCTTTGCGGACATATATGAACGCACAGGTCTAGTGACGCATGCAGCTGATGCAGAGAGCCCTCCTCCCCGTCGGATAAACTAGAAAGTTTTCAGCGGAGACGACTGGGCAAACATCCAGTAAACTTTCAACAGCATAGCCAGTGACGGACTGGCAACCGGGAGATCTCCTGGTCTCCTCGCCGCTAAACCATACCGACGATCAGGACGTTTCTAATAAACAAATAAACAATCCGTCATGGCTCATCAAGCGTCTGTCCTCCTAAAAGCTGCAAAAACGCAGCAAAGCTGAGTCAAAACACCCGCTCCTCTCAGTGTGTCAGAGCTTGTCAGCGCTGCAGACCTGACCCCCCGTCCTTCCCCCTCGCCGGCGTGAGAGTGTGCGCGTCACCGAGGAAAGGAGCAGAAAGTGATAGATAGACCTAAAAAGAACTAACAACTTTATAAACTAAAGTTTAAAGTTGTAACAAAGGATATTGCAGTGTTAGAATATGGTCAACTACATACAAAAATAAATGATATTAATATTGAAATCCTTGTTTTACATTATTTTAATTAACCAGGTAAATTTATTTGAGATTAGGAACATTTGTTGAGCATTCTGAAAAGCATTAGGTTTTGCAAATGACACTAATAGTCTGTCAGAGAAAGTCCAGCTTTAGACATTTTGAGGTTTAATGGGATGATGAAAAGGTTCTAGTGTGATGTGATGAGTAGAACTAATTCTATAGGAGAGAAATCATTTGATATTAAGGCTGATTCAACCTGTCAGAGTCAGAATGGATGCTACATCTTATTTCTTGTATCACATCTTAGCAAGTGAAGTAACTGGTAAACAGCCTGTATTTAAATTAAAAGAATATTTGAAATAAGAAAAATGAAATTTAGGTCAGTTGAGAACATCTTAAAAATTTGCGATTAATTGTGATTAATCGCGATTTTAAAAAATTTAATCGATTGACAGCCCTAATTACAATAAATATATATATTGCGATATATACATTACTGCATATGCTTAAATTCATACTGCAATATAGATTTTAGGCCATATCGCCCACCCCTATGACCTATGGAGAGCTGATGTAGTAAACCACTCTTATCAAACAAATAAAAATATATTTTTTAGGCTCTTTAACTCATGCAGATATTTATTAAAGCACCTCGATACCTGGAATGTAAAGATGTGTGTGTCTGGTCTGGTTGATCTGAGACTCCTGGGCTCTGCAGGTCACCCTGTGAGGAACAGAAAAAAGTTTACATTTATCTTCAAACAGCGGTCATTAGATTACAATAAGAAACCCTCTAATTCAAAAACACATGTCCATATCATTAAACTTGAACTTTACTTTTGGGTGGCGGCCTGCAGAGTCACATTCCTTGTGATGGTGAAACATCCTGATGATTCTTTATTTCTATGTGGATGATCAGCTTTAATCTCGCTTTCTTGGTCATCCAGGAACACTAACTCCGGCTCTGGGAACCAGCACTCTGCTCTGCACTGCAGCCTCTTTCCGTTATCGGCACCAGGAACAAACGTGAGCTTCGGCTCAGACACAGCAGCTGGAAATAGAAAAGGCCATTAGTTCTGTCTCTCATCCACTGGAAGAAATAGCAAACTGACTCCAAATCCAAAAATAGATGAACATCCACTGAAGAGTTTTTCATTCAAATCTGCCCAGTGGTTCATGAGATGATGCAGTTTGACAGGACACACCTACAACAAGCTCCAGCGCTGCTTCAACCTTCGCCTGCCTCCCTCTGAGGGTCATGCACTGGTACACGCCCGCATCAGACAGACGCACGTCGTAGATAATCTGAGACAGGTCGCCGTCTTTCAGTTTGTTCAATACCAGGCTTGTCCGGTTGCAAAAGAGCGGATGCTTCTCTGCAAACGTCTCACAGCCGTCTCGATACAGGAAGGTGATGTTTGGAGATAAGCCTTCCTTGGACCACTCTACTGTAGGGAGGTCATCACTGAGAGGGATGTGACACGGCAGGAGGACAGTTTCACCCACATAGGCAGTTATTTTCTTGGGCATGTCTGCTGAGGCTGTTTATAAAAGGAAAAACATAAAAACCAGAAACCATTAATCCATTACATCATTAAGAAATAGTGCTGCACATGTATCCTAACTAGTCTGTATTTGGCTTTCATAGAGCAAAGATTTACTGATCATCAAAAATAGTTTTAAAGAACTTTTTCCTTCTTATTTCTTTACTTTGGACATGCTGCCATTATTAACCCTGTATTAGTTTGTTGGAAGTTTCCTTGTTTTCTGAGATGATCTGGTACTTCCTGTTTTATAGGACCTTTTGTATACAGTATATACCACAGACATATATAATTAGTAGACCCCACATTGGCCGCTCTGAGGCAAGAAATGCGGCAGCCATCTTGGGCCGGTCGTCCCATCGGCAGATTTCCAGCTGCAGCAGTGATACCTGAACACAGTGAGGCGTATTCCTGTTCAGATCGGCGGACTTTTGAGAGCAGGACTCGAGGGATTACTTTTCAGATGTAAGATTGAACAGTTTTATTGTTTGCATTTTGTAAATATAGTATTACTGTATCGTATTTATTTATGTCCACCGGTGAAATCTTAGCTGGCTAACGTTAGCTACATGTTTAGTGCCGGTGTAGTCCGGTTAGAAAGCTGAGACTTTATAAATCATCTATTTTAACCTGCTTACTTAGATTACTAATGACACAAAAATACTACTGTAGAAATCAAACTATATTTGGTCTAAGATGTCTCCTAACCACTCCTCAGACCGTTGAATAGTTTAGTGACAACTTCAGCAGCACTGGGTCGTCATCAGAACCTGTTTTTTGTTAAAGAAATGTTCAAAGAAATTTGAATGAAGAACTGAAAATGGGTTATGTGAATAAAATTATAAGATAAAAATAGGATTAAAATAGAAGAATGAAGACCTTTTTGTAGTTTTTTTGTGTAGACTCTCCCAAACTCCTGTTTTTGTTTTGAAGATTTTCCATAAAGATATGAGGAAGAAGTGTGAGGTGGCCTTAAAGAGAGAAGACTTCACAGCAACGGATTCAAGCATTTTAAACCAGATCGTGAGACTCAGAGATGGAGTTATTCCATCCACCTTCAATATGTCTTTCCTAAGACTGTCACAATTTATAAATGAAAGTATCCTGCAAATATCCTATTATCAATCACAGGGCAGAGTGAGCTACTTATCCCTGCAGAACCTGTCAGATGTCATGTTTCATTAAACCTAATAGGGGTCATACCTGAGTGGCCCTTCCTGAAGAGGTTTCTAACTCCAAGTGACCCCAGACCTCAACTGGGAGCCACAGGTTTATAATAAAAATAATATATGATTTTTAAATATTATGCTTCTTTATTTTAGCCACAAAGAGCAGGACTACACCTACCTCCAGAAGAGCTGAAGAGACAACAGACTTCAACCTCACATCCTCAACCTCAGCCTGATGATGTGAGTGTTTCTATTTACATTAGATCATAATGGCCATAAATATAGACATATTGAAATCTCACCTGTATGCTGTCAGTCATACACACTTATGCACTCCTACACACACTGTCGTGAAATTCCGAAGTCTGGACATTTACTGACATTTACTGAGGACAATGCAAGTATGTGTTTTTAAATCAAATGTATGTTGATTTTTATTGTCAAATAATCAGGGGTAATGATGGGAAGTGGGTTTTGATTGACAAAAAAAATAATGTGTGTTAAAAATGTAATCAAACATTGAATTATAATATGATTTAGTTGAAAATGTTTAAGGAGACAGGTTTTCTTCTCTTAGGGAGAGAAAGCGGAAGTGCTGAAGTGAAGCATTTTCTGTATGAGAAGAAAGGGAAGTTCTGCTCTGAGCGATAGGAGAGCGCTTAACCGCAGAAGAGGAAGTTTTACTTTAGTTTAAGAAAAATGTGTTAAGATTTTTCTAAGGTTTACATTTGCATCGAGTTTGACTCAAGGCCTAAGCCTGCGCCTTAAGATCTACTGGAGGTCAACATTAACATCAACCACTCAGTTAAGGCTTTAAACAAACGCTCTAAGATATATCTAAATCACGACAATTGCTTTGAGAACAGGCAACGCGTATAGCAATATCATCATGGATCAGTAACTATCGGAGGTCGCTACATTACGAGAGAAAGCTTTTAACGGTTACCTTAATAAATAGAGGAAGTGAGAACATCGTCCTGTGGGTGTCACTGTCCGAGACCCCAAACATTACCCAGACTGATTACAAGTTGCAAAGATCGTTGGAAAGAGCTGTCGTTAATCGGATCGGCTGGAGTCACTCCGGAGCCTTCTCCAAGGCTACAGGAAGGCAAACGGAGGCCAGAGGAAGAGGGACGGGGATTCGAGATCGAAGACAGTATTTTCTGGGTGAGTCTTTCCACACACAGTCTAATTAACGACACCTGGAAAACTTAGTGTGGTCTCGAAGCCCCTGTGCCAGGAAGTTACGGACCCTTTAAACGGAGGACTGTCAAAGGTCATTCCGGACCACTACCAGATGACCTTGAGGATCAAATACAACACACACACACACACTGAAACTTTAACTTTTGTTCTTAAGATTTTAAACTAAACTGTGTGAAAGCAGGGACAGGAGTACACAAGAGAATACAGGGAGTTTTCCCTCACACTCCACTGACATGGTCCTAAGGCATACAGACACCTCAGAGAGACTAAATGTCCCCCTCTCACATCCACTACACAGTTAGTCCAGATGTTGTCCAGTTCAGTGTTTAGGGGGGTATTTTAATGGACATTTCTTTTCAGGGTTAATTAATAAAGTTGATTGTTATTTTGGCAACAAGTCTCCACCTGGTTTTGTTTGCCTGAGCCCTCGGGTCACACGGGTTTTTATCTGCTATTTTATGTATTTTAGTTTGAATTGATCAGTTTTTAATTCGTGTTTTTATTCCTGATTTTAGTGTTTTTTCTTTTTTATGGACCTGGGTGTCTGTCAATAAAGTCAATCAATTGTTGATTTGGTTCTTTGTCATTTTATCATGTTTTATTTTGATGTTTTTTTTGTGTGAAACACTTTGATTTATTTATGTAAAAGTTGCTATAGAAATAAACTTTACTTACTAAACTTTATATCTAAATTTAAATATATATCTGTAAATATGTGTATATAATATATGTATATATTATATAATATACATATATGTATATTATATATTTTATATATAATTACTACAGATATAATAGATTATATATATGTATATATAACAATATCTATTAGGTAAAATATGTATATTACACATGAAATGTACTGTATAAGTCTATTAAAATGGCTTAGTACTTTCTGCTTCTGTCATATAGGATTGTGTGTTTTGCAGAATATTCTATTACTACAAAGCCAACAATTAATATAAAATAGTCCGACCTATCTGTCCTGCATTATAGCTAAATGTTTCGCGTTTGCAAACAAAAAAACCGCATGAAAATCAGTTTAGTATTTATCGAGTTATGATTTAATAAACGCGCTGAAGCGTCATTGCTCTGCCAAACAGTTTACACTGTGGAGCTGAGGCGACCGGACCAAGATGGCGGCCCCACCGCTCACCAGCGCCTATAGGCAGTAGCGGTCAATGCGGGGTCTACCAATATATGATGTCTATGGTACGTATACTGCTCACACTAGAGTCTCTATCATTTCAGTGACAACACGATACGATCCGGGTTTTTAATAATTTCGGCCCGTTTATCAGAAATAACTCGACTTTATGACTTTATCAGGGCCGCCCTCCGTCGAATAAACTCCTGAAGAACTTAAATAAAGATGATTTGAGTTATAAAACAAACAACTAAACATTTTTAGTCCAAATGAACTCGTTCGGAGCGGCGATCCAACAAACAAACCTGAAAAGTCCGACAGGAAGAGAAGAAGCAGGAAGAAGAAACGATCCGCGGCCCAGACTGGAAAAAACATCTTCATGATAAACATCTAGATATGAAACAAGAAATAATAAATCCTGACCGCAGAGGCTGGTTTCAATGGTCCAGTTAAATCACTTGACTGCAGTAGTTACATTTAATCAGTCAATGTGATACTTTCGATTTCAGCTGGGCGTTTCAGGTTTGGGGGGCCAACTTTTGCAGGAGGCTCCAAATAAGGGAAGTGCCCGCCCATCTGACGAAAAACTACTACTCTGATACAGCATATGTACGGAGCCCGTCTCATGACATGGTGGAAGAATTAGTATTTCGTGCGCACGAATTAGTTTTTCGTTCCCACGAATTATTATTTCGTTCCCACGAATTAGTATTTCGTGCGCACGAATTAGTTTTTCGTTCCCACGAATTATTATTTCGTTCCCACGAATTAGTATTTCGTGCGCACGAATTAGTTTTTCGTGCGCACGAAATAGTATTTCGTTCCCACGAAATAATAATTCGTGCGAACGTTAAACATATTTCGTTCCCACAAATTACTATTTTGTGGGAACGAAATAGTATTGATGATATTATCCCGCAGTCCCTCATCCATCTGCACCAGCCGTGATAACGATATACCCACTGATGTTTGAGTGCCTTTTCTAATTCAGTTCTTGTCATGTTTACCTATCTTTGTCACTTTGTCATGAGCTGTATGACTTGTTACACAACTTTCAAACTTTCTACCACACGGTTTGTTGCGTGGAGTGGTAAACTCGTGTTTCTGCAGGACGCGCAGCCCTGTGTGGCAGGATGAGCATGATTGCTCCTGGTTTTATTGGCCACACCTGTAGCTGTTTTACTGATTTCTATAAGGACAGCAGGTTGGATCAAAGCCCTGCCAAGGTGTGCTGGTGGACTGACAGGTCAGCTCACCTGTGTGACTGGGATCGGCTGCTAGTGCAGCAGCGGGAGGTTGTCAGGCACTTGGTTGCCATCTCCTCTAGCAGGGGGGTGGGTAGAGATGGCGTTGGCTGGTGAGTGTGTGTGTGTACGTACGTGTGTGTGCTGTTTTTCGTCCCTCAGTGTGATAACACCATTATGTGACACAGGTGTGAGCGAGCAGCCCAGGGAGTGACCGCCCTGGTCGCGCCAGGACGCTGCTCTTTTGCCTGTGGGGACTTTCGTCTCCAGCTCAGTGGAGCAGCGCTGCAACCTCCAGCCTCTCAGACATTGATTGGGACTCCGCTTGCCGCCGGATCAGTCCAGTCCAGTAGCAGCTGACAGGTCAGCTGGACCACGGCAGTTCAGCTTCTGGACTGCAGGACACTATGGAGCCGTGGGACGGTGCTCGTGAGGGTGTGTGTGTGTGTGTGTGTGTGTGTGTGTTAGGGGAACAGTCGGGAGAGAGAGACTAACAAGGTGTCATTAACCATTTTCATTTATTTCTTTCAGTGGAGCTCGCCAGGAGGAGGTGGAGCCGGTGTTACCGGACCCTCTGCAGAGGCAGCAGCTGGAGCAGTACCTAGGGGTGGGTGTGGTGTGGTGCACCCTCAGGTTTGTGGTCTGCTGCTCTGCAGGGTTCCGCCCCCTGCTGGTGGATCCCCACTGTTTGGTTGGGGCTTATGACTGTTTTGTTTTATTTGTAAATAAACCCATTATTTTAAACATCCTTGGTCCTGTCTCCTTGGGTTAACATGAGCCTTAGTGCTCCTTATTAACATCCACTCTGTCACACCTGCACACAAATCATGGCACTTTTAAAGTAGAGCTGAATGATAAAGGGCACACGGTATTTTAAACATAAAACCAGAGTCCAATATCTCCCAGAAATCACTGAAATGTCCCCAGTAATTCTTCTATCAGGGTGCAGCCAAAGAGCTGCATCCCCGCAATAATACGTGCAGCCACAGCTGACCAGTGCTGCCCTGCTGTGCGTGGAGTCCAGCCCGGGTCCCACGAATAATTAATTCGTGCGCACGAAATACTAATTCGTGGGAACGAAATACTAATTCGTGGGAACGAAATACTAATTCGTGGGAACGAAATACTAATTCGTGGGAACGAAATACTAATTCGTGCGCACGAAATACTAATTCTTCCACCATGTCATGAGATGGGCTCCGTACATATGAGATAGACAGACAGATGATAGATAGATAGATAGTGATCATTAAATGTATAATATTTAAAAAGGTGTTGTGTTGTAGCTTTTGTTGTTGTGTTGTGTCTTTTTGTAGCTCACTGAACCTTCTGGGCCACCATACATTTGGGTCCCTAATTCTAACTAAACCTAACTGGGATAAAAAAATAAAAAAAAAATTCTAAAAACATATCAGGATCAATCCATCTTCTTTACCTGCTTCATCCTCCACAGAGGGTCGCGGGGGAGCTGGTGCCTATCTCCAGCAGTCGAGGGGTGAGAGGCGGGGGACACCGTGGACGGGTCGCCAGTCCATCACAGGGCCACACACAGTAAAAACACCAATGTTAAATCAACATGGGACCAAGTAGACCCTATCTAGTGTTGATTTAACACTGGTGTTTTTACTGTGAACCAATCACACCAATCATCATAGTCATGTTTTTGGTCCGTGGGAGGAAGCTGGAGTACCTGGAGAGAACCCACACATGCATGGGGAGAACATACAAACTCCACACAGGGAGGCTGCAGAGCTGGGATGTGAACCTGTGACCTCCTTTCTGTGAAGCAACAGTGCTAACCAACTGCGCCACCATGCAGCCCTGTTTAATAAAATATTAAATGTTATTATTTTTCCTTAGTACTACTATAATATTAATATAGTTACTTTTTATACATTCATTTACAACATATAACTCTCATTGCCTCAAATGAATGAAAAATGCACAAAAAATTCCAGTTTTCTTGGCTAATGTTAAAGAGTTAAGAATTTTTCACCTGTTTCCTTAAAAGCAACATAACTCTGACCGTTAATAATAATTTATCCTTTTCTGATCCCCTTGGGGAAATTCATCTCTGCATTTGACCCATCTTCATTGTTCAGTGGGCTGCCATCTCAGAATGGCGCCCAGGAGGCAGTTGGAGGTTCAGTATCTTGCCCAAGGATACTTCGACACATGGCTGGGCTGGGGTTTGAACCCACGCTCTCTGACATGGGAGGTGAGCTCTCGCCTCTGTGTTGCTTCTCTCTCTCATTCAGTCTCCTTCTGTCTGTTCATTTTCCATCATTTATAAAGTAGGAGAGAGGAAAAAGAACCCAGACGTGTCTTTGTCTAAACTGTGTTTATTTCCCACATTTTCATGCAGATTTAGGTGACTTAGTTTTGATAGAAAAATCAAGAGAATTAACTTAACTTTTTTTTTTAAATGACTAATCTAACATCATGCGCTACACAGTACAGAACACTTCCTGTTTGTATTTTTAAACTTTTCTTATGTTTCAACATGCATTATTCTTGTTCCTGTATCTACAGTATTTTCATTCCCTCTTACCTAATTTTATCTGTCTTTTGCTGTGATTTGTGAATCTTATCAAAGTATGTGTCTATTGGATTTATTTTTGTGTTCTCATGTATTGTGATAACTTGTGCTGTGACTGAATTCATCTCATAAACATGGTGACCTCATGCTCTGAGGAAAGGATGAAAACAGACTGCTCTCTGAAGATTAGGTGACATCATCATGCCTCATTATCAAGTTTATGTTGTAGTTCTGCTCTGTTTCCTGGGACATATGCAAGATATCTGTTGCACCATGGAAAGTACGTGGTTGTGTTACTAGAACTAAGCTTTGTTACTGTGTAGATAAAAGCTCTGCACTCACATTAGTTATTCAGCCAAATTGAGATCAAGCAGCAAAATACTGCAAGACATGAAAGAGTCCACAAAGGGGTTTACTGTAAATAAAGGCAAGTTAACTTTGTTGCCTTCGTTTAAAACCAGCAGCCTCTAACTCATGTGCATATCTGCACCAGTGTCTCTTCTGAACTGACTGTGTTTTCCTCCAGTCCACGGTATTTCTTCCTGGTTCTAGTGACTTGGCTCACTTTGAGTGATGTCACTGCTGGGCATGGCCATTACTGTAACTGTTTGTTTGCTCTAACCAAGGGAGTAGATTTGCTCTTGACATTGGTGGGGACCAGGACGGAACCGGGGGGGGATTGGGGGTTGAGGATTTATCAGTAAATGTAAAAACCTGTATATTTTTACATTAAAATTTCCTTTAGCTTTTTACAGCTATGAGAGCAGTATTAAGTCTTATTTAAAATATAAATCTAATCTGGTTCTTGTATTTTCCTTGAAATACAGTGTTTTAATGTAATATTTATAATTATCCAAAAGATGTCAATATCCATATTGGGTCGTTTTTAGTTTAATAAAATCGACACAGGAAAACCCTGTAACTGACTTTAAAACAAAGTCTGTTCCCTACAACAGTGAACAGAACTACAGACCCACAACCCGGCTAGCAGCTGATGACCTCCATCCTCTACAGACAGGACAGGTCTAGTCCTGCTACTGGAGGACCGTCTACTGATCATCATGCACCAGGATTTTGGAATGAACTTCCTTTAGTTTGACGCTGTATAGACAGTCTGGACACCTTTAAAAAGCAGCTGAAGATCCAATTATTTAAAACTGCTTTTAACTAAATCTTTTATGTTCTCTTATTGGTGTTTAAACATGTCGATTTTTAATGATATTTATTAGTTTTATTAATTTTATTTGTTTTATAGTCTTTTATTTTGTCTAAGAAATCTTCATCTGTCCTTTATTATTTTATTTCTTTTAATAGTCTTTTATTGTATCTTGATGATTTTGGTTTATATTTACATGCCCTCAAACACACCACCTGCTTTGGTTGATTTATTCTCCAAACTTTAACTAATAAACAGTTACATGATGATTACATGATTTATGGTTAAATCCAAAAACTCTATATTTTCTCATTAAAAATGTCTTTTGCCTTTAGTAATTTCACATAAAGGATTTCTGCCTTCTTTGTTTCTGCATCTTAATGATACTGAGAGACAAAACGATCATTAAAAGCTGAACAGAGACCTGGACCTGACTGAGACCTGGACCTGCTAACAGGTCTAGAACTAGATTAGACTGGACTGAATATCCAGTTAACATTCTGTTATTTTGTTTTAAGGTCATAATCGAGATGTTCTCTGATGCTTTTGACCTGATGTGTAAAAATACAACCTCTACAGCTGTCTGTCAGCTGGTTGTTATGACAACGGCGCGAGCTGAGAGGGCGATCTGAGGGCGATCTGAGAGTTTCTGCTTCCTTCTTAGCTCTGAGCGCTGAAACTGGAAGTGCAGACTAAACCGTGCCGTCCCGTAGCGCTGGTCCGGTCCAAAGTTAATATCACGACTGGTAAAATGCCCGATGGCCAGTCCAGTCCGCTCCACAGCAGGTCCTGTCAGTAACAGCGGCTCGGCGCGGGCCGCGAGGAGCTCACGTCGGTCGATCAGAGACACACCTCCAAACCCGCGGAGGCAGAGGAGCATGGCTGACACAGCGCCTCGCTCCGCTGGGCTGCACGTATGGTGGGGACGCAGCGTCATGTCTGCATCCTTGGACCAAATTATTGGTGGGGACATTTCAGTGATTTCTAAATATTGGTGGGGACACGTCCCCTGCGTCCATGCCAAATTTACGCCCTTGGCTCTAACCCAAGCTTGCTGTCAGGGGGGCACTGCCCCCTCCCTCCCCCACTAGAACCGCCCCTGTGCTGACATGATGGATATTTATGAGTTTTATGCCTTTATCTGTGTTGTTGTATTTTATATTTTGTATTGTGTTTTATGAACTAAAGACCAGCTAGGGACAGACATGGCTAATTAGCTTAAGCTGCAAATGTTAAAGTGTATGGTTTAATGCTTAACACAGGCTCCTATACAGAAAATAAACTATATTCATTTACTAGACTTCAGTTACCTCTGTTTTTATTTGCCTTGAAGACCCTAAACTACTGTTGGAAATGTGTTTGAACAAATACTAGGTCATCTAGTTGGTCCTGGATGTACCAAGAATGCAGAATGTGTAAATTCAGAGGAAATCGAGCTTTTGCTGCCCTGAAACTTTGGAACTCACTACCAGCACAGGTGAGGGAGGCCTCATCACTGGAAACTTTTAAATCGGGTTTGAAGACCTGTGTTTATGGTTTGGCTTTTAACTCGGTTTGACTTGTTCGTAGATAGTTTCTACTTTCTTTTATTGTGTTTGTTGTCCTTTTTAACGTATTTATTTATGTTTGATTCTGTTTCATGATGTGTGCTGTTTGTGTGTTCAGCACTTTGGTCAGCTTTGGGCTGTTTGTCAAGTGCTTTATAAATAAAGTTATCTATCTATCTAAATATGTTGTGATAAAATGTGGAGTGTGTTTATTCTGGGTGATGTTTTTTTCCTTCTGAGTGACCAAACCTTTCTTTCTCAGAGTTGTTTTTCTAGTTATTGCTTTGAATTAATGAAGCTATAAGATGGGTCTATTTCACATTTTATAAGGCATTAAATCAGACTTAACTGCACCAACAGTAGGTCATATGATAATCAGACTTTACTCATCATTCAATATGACCATAAATCTTCATCTCCTCTGTTTCATTTGACAGTTTTAACCCTCTGTAAAATGGTAGGTCGTTAGGTTTAACATGGCAGTTTTTGAGGTCTGTTGCATTCAGAGTGATGGGAGCAGCACCTTCACAATCCTGATATTATAACAAATCCACTGATACTAAATTTGTCCTGATTTGTCACAGAGAAAGGGTTAAATTATTAATAGAAATTTGATCATGAGATCTGAGACATCTCAGAGACTAAATGGTGGCAAAAGCTTTAAAGACTTTATAAAGATAACAATAAATGTATGCAGTCAAAATAAAGTGTGAAGTGCTTTCTTTTACTTTAAGAGATGTGTTTCTGGCATCAGTTCAAACTGAGTTTAAGTTCCACTGCTCACCTCTCCTCTCTAAGCAGCTGCTTCCTCTTGCAGCATTCTCTCACTTTCTTCTTCTTTTTTTTGTTTCCTGGGTGAAGACATGGCTTTCCTGCCTCCTGCCTCAAACCATATACAGTATAACTCAAAAAAATCCACCATTCAAATGTGGACTGAACCATTTCTCGTATTTTTAGAGGGGTTGATGTAGGGTCTCAGAGAAAATCTGTTGGTAAAGTTAAACAGTCTACATTTAGCCAGGGTCGATTTCATTATGTTAACTGTTTAAAAATCATTTAAAAAATAAAACCTTTTTCCATTCCAGGCTTTTTAAAGTAAATCTAAATATGACATAGGGGTGGGATGAGAGAGAAAAACAGGTCCCCCCGCTCTGCCCCTAACAAATTTTGTCTTAATAAAAGTTTATTTAAGGATTTGCTAATGCAGATCTATTAGAAGAGGCAAGATGGAAAAAAAACAGAGTTAGGAAAATCTTAAGTTGTCCAGCTGGAGTTCAAGGTGGGTTTACAAGTAAAATGGACACGCCTTAACGTTCATGTGTGTGTGTGTGTGTGTGTGTTTGCATAACAGTTCTGCTTGAACATAATTTGACTCATTGTGTATTTAAACAAGAGCTCAGATAATGTGTGTAATCTGTGGTATGTACTTTCCCCTGCAGGCATGGATATGGCATTTATTAGTTTCAAGACTTACAAACACACATTCTGCACGCACACGCTAAACATGTAAATGTGATACGAGACAAGAAGTCCTAAACACCATGGGGCATGTCAGGACCTGCTGCAGACAGATGGTCAACATTGATCTCCTTGGACAAACAGGTGGGTCATAAATATTCTCAGGCTGTGTGTGGTAGTTTTAAATGTCAGTGGCAGAAGATTTTTGGTCCATAAAGCAGCGATTAAAGCGGCTCTCTGGAGCATTTTTCTCTGTATCAAAGTTTTCTAAATGTTTTAAATGATATTTCAGGTCTAAACTATGATCTATGGGTTGAGTTCCACAACATCTGTCATTCTGATGAAGACCCTCCTTCCTCCTAGAGACCCCTTTCCATTATTTCTTGCCGCCGACATTTTTCAGCCAATGAAATTCAAATTTCTGCATTCTCTCAACATGCACACGCATCGACCAAACCTGTACCAGTAGGGGGCGCTGTCGTACAGGACGCTCCGTGTGTTTCTCTGCCGTCTCAGCCGTTCACTGAGGACTCACAGCTCATTTCTACTAAAAACCTACCCATTCTCCAGCTAAAGACGGGTTTATTTTTATTTTTAAACCTTTCACCTCACAGAATGGCAAGGCTTGACAGGATTATGCGTTTATTTTGGTCAGAAAGTTCATCCAGGGCCGAGTCAAGTTCAGCTTCAGAGTCCAGCAGCAGCTCTCTGCTAACAGAGCTAATATCAGAAGCAGCAGGGACAGAGAGGGCTCTTCAGACCCTCGTAGTGTTGTTGGAATAAGATTGTGAACTGTGAGTGATTAAACCCTACACACTGAGCTGTACAGTTCATGTCCGAAGTATATGCGCCGCGTGCACGCGCGCACACGCGACCGGACGCGCGTGTCGAGATGTTTTGAGGAGGAGCCTTTGGACGTTAGATTAAAAAACTGCTCTCCTGATGAAATCCTCCGGAGTGCCGCTTTAAGTGCAATTATTATAATTAAGTTAATTTCTCTGGACTCAAGGTGTCTGTATACAGGTGGTGTGTTTGATGTGATATTTTCATAAAGAGGCAGCAAGTCTTCTAATAAACCATGTTTGGTGCAACAAAGGAAAGAGACTGATGTTTAATCCAGACGGGTTTAACACTGGAAAACTGCTTAGTGGTGTGTTTTTTAAATACAGATGTATTCTTATTTAATGCTCACTTGCATCTATTCATGTTTAATATAAAGTAGACTAATCTCAACTCTTCATTTAATTCCATTTTAATAAGCTCCCGTCTAATTTTGCTCTTGTTTTTAAGAGTTTTATTGTTTACAGCTAAAAATGATGTATGAAAGAGTAACCATCATAATAATAACGGCAGATCAACGACCTTCGGGAAGTGACTTATCTGATACATGTTCATTTTGTTTCTCACATGTTGCTTTTCTCTGTGAATTTTATTTACTTAATTGTTATCTTTGCTTGGATTGATGACTACAGACAGCAGAAATATGTTACTACCATGAGCACAAATCTGAAGGTTCTGTTCCCACGATAGAGCAAAACTCAGACACAAACACCACCCCTTCCCTCCTCCTCTGGCTAGAATAAGAACCCTCTGCTTCCCTCTGAACACATCTGATCCTCTATGGCTCCATCAGGTTTCCTCCGTGTGTCCATCCTCCTCCTAACTGTCGGGCTCCTTGCTGTAGAAGCTGTAACGGTTATTGTAGGGGATTCGTTTGTGTTTCCTTCTACCTGTGACAGAGGTCAGTCTGGATCACTGATGCACTTGAGTGAGGATGAGAATCAACCAGTGGCTGATTTTATATCAGGAGAATGGAAGCCGGTCGGAGAGTACCGAGACCGGATCAAAGAAAACTCTTCAACGATCGTCTTCACTCGGACTCGTTACACCGACAGCAGAGGGATCTACGAGCTGACCTGTGGTGAAACCGAGCCACAACTCCTCCAGCTGCAGGTGGTGTTCGCTGCTGATGTCTCGGTGACTCGGGGTGAAGCAGCGCTCCTTCCATGTTATTTTAATAATATTCAACCCGGCTCATCTGTTCTCTGGGAGAAAGATGGAGCCGTTCTGTGTGAGCTGAAGTCCGGTTCTGATGTCTGCAACAAGAGACTGTCTGTGTCTCCGGACTGGTCACATGGAAACCTGTCCCTGGTCTTGGATCAGGCGCAGCCTGAAGATCAGGGGGATTATTACTGTTTCATTCAAGATGGACTCTTAAATAACCAGTCAGGGTCTCCAGCTGCTGTCAGACTGGAGGTCAGAGACACAGAGAACCAGATCAGAACCATTCTGAGTCCTGAGGTCAGAGACACAGACAACTGGCTCAATATCATTATGAAATCTGTGCAGGTGAGTACCTCAGTAACCTGAGTCAGTCACAGGAACGGATCTAAAGTCGTGTCTGATTTTTCTCATCTCTGTTGCAGCCAACACCGAAGGCGTATCTCCATGATCTGATCATCGTCTCCATCCTTGCGGCGCTGCTGTTTGTTGTTCTTTGTGTAATAATAATCATCAGCCTCCTCATCCACAGGTCAAGGGTCTCCGCTGAAACCAGAGCCTTAGGAACTTCCTCCATAGAGTTTTTGTGCAACAGCCCTGCTGCTTCTCACATTAATACAGGACAGAAGCTTTATTAGGACCAACCCAATCATTTTCTATCTTTGTTCATCAGCTGAATGAAAGATCTCTCAGGTTTTCGTTGGATTTGTTCCAATGTTCTACAGATGTTCACTCTCAGATCCTGTTAA
Organism: Callopanchax toddi; assembly: GCA_006937965.1. NCBI lineage: Eukaryota > Metazoa > Chordata > Actinopteri > Cyprinodontiformes > Nothobranchiidae > Callopanchax > Callopanchax toddi. Next base: position 1,078,058 of record SSNR01000173.1, on the reverse strand, counting down.
TCTGCTGTTTTTAGATCAAACTTTTCTCCTTTTGTACTTTTTTTTTTATCAAACACAAGCTCTTATAATCTCAGATTAAAGACATTTTAAGTTATTATTACAGAATAATAAATAAGAAGACAAAAATGTATATTTGTAAACCAGTTGGCACCCACCCAGGGATCCCCCTGATGTCTCCCCTGACTCAGTTTTGTTCTGCATCAAAACCCTTGTTGTTCCTCATCACAAATGAGATGTCTGTGCTTCGTTTAGTTCCTGTTAAAACCCTTATCAGTGTTTGGAGATGAGTCGTTCTTGCTGTGACCTTGGAGTGAGAGCCCTCGCTGATATCGGGCTCCTCTCTTCTCTGCAGGCCCTTCTGTTCTTCATGTCCCTCTCTCTGTGACTGTGTGTACGTTTTATTAATGTGTCGGCTTCTTTATCTAAAACTGAAAGAACAAGTTCTCAACTTTTTATAAATAAAGGAAGTTCAATGCATTTCATTAAGGAGATAATTATTTTGAATGGTATAGGAAATAATTCCAGTAGTCAACCAGATGAAGGTGTTTTATTTGATTTCATTCTGTTTTTTACTTTATTCTAAAGGAACTCTGTCTGTTTTATTGGCTAGCAGATGTGTCCTTCAGGGTGGAGCTGGAGTGCAGATGATTGTGGTTTTCCTTGTCTCCTCGACATGTTTTTTTTTATTAGTCTCACTAAAGTTTGCTCTAGAACTTTTAACCAGAGTTCTGAAGGAGACCGTAACATTTTTCACCTGTTTCCTATAGCCAACATAACTCTGACCACTCTTCTGTCTGGTAATTTCCCATCAATTATACGTAAAGTAGGAGAGAGGAAAAAGAACCCAGATATTTATTAGTCTGAACTGTGTTTATTTACCACATTTTCATGCAGATTTAGGTGACTTAGGTTTGGTGGAAAAATCAAGCGAAAAGCAATTTAACTTTCAAATAAAAATGAATAAGCTGTAAGAACGACATGCAGTTTTACACATTACAGAACACATTGGTTTTTTTTTTAGAACGTGTGACTTTACCTTGTTTCTATCAATCAATCAATCAAATTTTATTTATAAAGCACTATTCATGCCTGGGGCAGCTCAAAGTGCTATACAGATTTAAAACAAAAATAAAACAATTCCATAAAAATAAAAACTGTGC
>SSNR01000173.1:1066131-1076888 GCA_006937965.1 Callopanchax toddi | reverse complement strand
CCCCCCCCCCCCCCCACACACACACACACACACACACACACACACACACATACACACACACACACAAACTTTAAGATACCAACATAACAATAAAAGTGACTAAATAACACTGGACTGAGCACAGAGGAACCAGGTCAGGAGATGTGGTCTTGAGCTGTTCTTAAAAACATCAACACTCTCCGCGGCCCTCAGGAGCTCCGGCAGACCATTCCACAGACGAGGGCCATAGTACTGGAAAGAGGCCGCTCCATAGGTCTGTGTTCGGACTCTGGGGATTGTTAACAGACCGGTGCCAGAGGACCTGAGGGTCCGCGAAGGTTCATAAGTTAAAAGAAGTTCTTTAAGATAAGAAGGCCCAAGACCATTAAGACATTTAAAAACCAGTAAAAGAATCTTAAAATCTATCCTAAAACACACTGGGAGCCAATGCAATGATTTTAAAACTGGTGTAATATGCTCCTGCTTCCTGGTCTTGGTCAGCACACGTGCAGCAGAGTTCTGTAGCAGCTGAAGGCGATTCTAAACGACTAGAAATAAAAGCATGCATTAAAATCTCAGTGTTGTCTCGAGAGAGAATAGGGCGGACTCTGGCTATGTTCTTTAAATGATAAAATCCTGTTTTGACTGTATATTTAATGTGTGGAATAAAAGATAGCTCAGAGTCAAAGAGAACGCCCAGGTTCCTGATTTGTACTGAAGGATTAAAAGACAAAGACTGTAGTTTCTGAAGGGACTTTTCTCTCCGAGCCTCAGGACCAATGATTAAAACTTCAGTTTTGTCCTGGTTGAGCTGGAGGAAGTTCTCTGTCATCAGGCCTTTAAATCTGAAATACAGTTAAAAAGTGCATCAATGGGCCGGGGGTCATCAGGAGACACAGAGATGTAGAGCTGTGTGTCGTCAGCGTAACAGTGGACGTTTATCCCGTGTCTCCTGATGACTCCACCAAGTGGCAGCATATATAAGTTAAAAAGTATGGGTCCTAAAATTGAGCCTTGAGGTACACCATATTTAGCCTTATGGATCTGTGAGGAACATGTATCCATGGTTACCATAACATTCCTATCTGTGAGGTAGGAGCTGAACCAGTTTAGGACAGTACCAGAGAGGCCCACCAGGGGTTGCAGTCTAGTTAACAGAATCTGGTGATCTACTGTATCAAAGGCTGCACTTAGATCCAGCAGCACTATCATCATTCACTCACTTAGTGTATTTTGTGGTGAAGCTGGAATAGTGAATTTCCTCTCTGCGGATAAATAAAACACACTTTCAGTCACATCAGTCACTACTGGACATCAGGAAGTACAACACTTTGAGACATGAGAGAGTCACAAACCAGCCTCTAGCTGACAGTCTGAGCTATGGCAGGCTTTCTACAACGCTTTTGAGCTTTTTAGCATTTTTTAAATTTAATTTTGGGAAATATTAGCAATAAATTTAACCCTTTATTTTTTTTATCTATTTTTCTTGTTTGTATTTTAGATCAGTTTGGTTCATTTTATGATTTGCATGAAATTTAGCACGCGACTGTTTAGTTTACAGTGGTTATGCTGATGCAGCAGTATAATTCAGAAATTGTTCAGCTGAAACAAACTAAATAAATGGTCTCATGCAAACTGTAAAAGTTTAAACAGGTAATCTAAAGATGTATTGCAACTTTATGAGTTTTTGAGCAATAGTTGTGCACATCTGCATCAGTGTTTCTCCTGAGCTGACTATGAGTTAGCTCCAGTCAGAGTATTTATAGACCTGTCTCACTTTGAGTGATGTTACAGCTGAGCATGGTCATTATTACTGTAACTGATGACTGACAGCAAGAAAACTACAAACCTGAGCCACTTAGAGGTGATAAATGTGTGGGAAAATGTGTTGCTTTTTATATGTGAAAAGGACCAAAATCTAAAGATTCTCCACCTGTTTCTAGGAAGAAATGTAACCACACCAACCACAACTTTTGAATTATATTAGTAGCTCATGGGTTGATTAGTGTACTGTGTAGGCTGGACTGCAGATGATGTCTTCCTATTTTTAATTTTTCCAAATTGTTTTGTACATAAGAGGAGGTGAAGCAACTTGTGGGTGTGAAACTCAAGTCAAGTCATACGTTAATATACCACTTTTCAGCAAAAATAATTAGTTTTATAGCTAAAATGAAAAATGTATAAATCTGGATCATTTTCACAGACCGGTTTTGTGTTTTCTCATCCGGTGAGCGAGCTTTATGAACTTCCGGTGTTTTTTAATCAGAGAAACGACGTTGATTCACAAACGTTCAGCTGTAGAGCAGAGATTTATATTTCAGTCAGTTTAAAATCATCACACTGTTAGAGTCATGGTTCACAATTCATGTGATTCCATTTGTGTCTGAGGCTTTTTGTTAACAGATTCTGTGAAAAGGAATGTTCAGACCAGACCTGTCACTTCCTATTTGAAAACAAACTGTGTGAATCAGCAGGTTCATCCAAATATTTTCTTTTTTTTTATCGAACTGATATGAATTATTATTATTTTATACGATCCGGGTTTTTAATCATTTCGGCCCGTTTATCAGAAATAACTCGACTTTATTACTTCACCAGGGCCGCCCTCCGTCGAAGAAACTCCTAAAGAACTTAAATAAATATGATTTGAGTTATAGAATAAAATGACTGAACAGTTTTAGTTAGTCCAACTCGTTCAGGAGCGGCGATCAAATTTAAAACAAACCTGAAAAGTCCGACAGGGCGAGAAGAAGAAGCAGGAAGAAGAAGCAGGAAGAAGAAACGATCCGCGGCCCAGACTGGAAAAAACATCTTCATGTTGAACATATGAAACAGGAAATAATAAATCCTGACTGCAGAGGCTGGTTTCAGTGAACCAGTTAAAACTACAGATGACAGTAAAAGTGATACTTTCGATTTCAGCGAAGCAGATCGTTTTTATTTAGGCTTCTCCGACAAGGCGTCTACCGCTCTGACAAAAAAAATAAGTTATTCTCAAAGTCACAGTGTCATAATAATGACAGAGGATCTCAAATAGTGTTCAAAATGATGAGATTATTTCTCATCATTATGAGCTTGTTTAATTTTACACTTCATTTCATTTCATGCATATTTTACTAAGAAATTAGACATGTATAATCTATGTTTATATATGTATAGTACACAAATGTGAAGTTTGCGTTCTCGCGGTTGAAAGCAACTCACAGCATACCGACCTGCTCTAATGCATCCCCCCCCCCCCCCACACACACCCACTTCCTCCTCCTGCATAAATCCTGAGTCATCGTCAGATCAGAGCAGCATCAGCACCATGGCTCCATCAGCTCTCCTCGGTGTCTCCGTCCTCCTCCTCCTAACCATCACTGTAGACTCTGTAAAGGTTATTGTAGGAGATCCGTTCGAGTTTCCTACTTGTAACAGAGGTCAGTCCGGATCCCTGAGGCTGAATTTGGGTCTGGACGGAACCCGACCAGTGGCTGACTTCAGATCAGGAGAATGGAGGCCCCGTGGATATTACAGAGACCGGATCAGAGAAAACTCTTCAACGATCGTCTTCACTCGGACTCGTTACACCGACGGCGGAGGGATCTACGAGCTGACCTGCGGTAAAACCGAGCCACACCCCGTCCAGCTGCAGGTGGTGTTCGCTGCTGAGGTCTCGGTGACTCGGGGAGAAACGGCGCTCCTTCCGTGTTACTTTAATATTAAACCCGGTTCACCTGTTATCTGGGAGAGTAACGGATCCGTTCTGTGTGAGCTGAAGTCCGGTTCTGATGTCTGCGACAGGAGACTGTCTGTGTCCCAGGACTGGTTCTCACATGGAGACCTGTCCCTCACTATAGATCAGGCTCAGCCTGAAGACCAGGGGGATTATTACTGCTTCACTCAGGATGAACAGTCAGGATCTCCAGCTGCTGTCAGACTGGAGGTCAGAGAGCAGGTGAGTGCCTCAGTCTGAGTCAGTCAGGAGGATATAAAGTCATGTCTGATGTTTTGTTTTTATTTGTCTTCTCTTTGCAACAAACAGATGGAGCTCTGGATCATCATCCTTACTGCCATCGTGATTCGGTTGTTGCTCTTTGTTTGGGATGCCTTCTTTGCGATTGCAAGTCTGGACATTGCAGGAAAAGTCCTGGAGCTCATTCAACTCCGCAAACAGCAGTCCGAGCTCCTGAAGCTGATTTACCTTTTTAATCTTTTAAAAACCACACGTGGGTCTGTTTTTATCTCTGGCCCCACTCCCACCATCGGCAGAGAAATCGGTTGTTTTAGCAGACTTTTATCTCTTAACACCTGGCTCTCCTCCGCCACTGTGATGCACAACTTTGGTTTTATAGACAATTTTAACATTTTCTGGGGCAGGGGCGGTTCTAGGGGGGGCCAGGGGGGGCCCGGGCCCCCCTGACAACAAGCTTGGCCTCCCTGTGGCCCCTGCTAAGTGCTAAGTTTTTTAGATTGTGCCCCTCTAAAAAAGCAGCAGGACCAAGGCCTGGTCTAGAACCGCCACTGGGCAGGGGGCTACCTGTTTGGGGCGGATGGGCTTCACCTTAATAGACAGGGCACCCGGATGCTGGCGATGAGTCCCACTGTAATGTTATGGTCCGGTAGGAACCATTAGTTCCAGTACCATGTTCTGTTCAGGAGAGTTCGGTGTGTGGCACATATAAGCCAGCAGACTGCTGGGTAATTGGCTGAGCACATGTAATAAAAAGCTACGTGCAGCACAAATGGACTGATTATTAAACATTACACCCGCGACCTCCACTGGCCCCAGCTGCCCCCACCCTCTCCGCCCCCACCCCTACCACCTCATCTTGATGCCCAGCTGGTCCCTGCCCCTATGAACTCAGTCTTGATTTTAACAGTAACTCTCATATTGGACTTGGACCTTGTCAGACTTCACTTATACCCGCCATCATCAGCAGAGAGCGGACTAAACATCATAACCCCAACAGATGCAATCCTAATAATCTTAAACAGTTACCAAAAATCCCACTTCACCTAAACCATACAGTCGCTCCACCTCCTGTCACCATTAATATGGCTCTTTTAAATGTTCGCTCTCTGCTGAACAAAGCTTTTTTTAATCAACGACCTGATTTTAGATAATCACCTGGATTGTTTATTCTTAACAGAAACGTGGCTGAGTGCGGATGCAGCGGTTGTTCTCACAGAGGCCTCCCCCTATTATTGCTGATGAGCCGAATGAGTTTTAAAAGGTTGCTACAACGCTGTACGTTTCATTCAGGAGACGATTATTTTGACTGGCAATAAATTCCAGTAGACAACCAGTAGATGGAGGTGTTTATTTGGTTTCATTCTGTTTTTATCCTAAGGGAGCTTCGCCTGTTTCATTGGTCCAACAGTAGCGTGTCATGCGTGGGCGGAGCTGATATATATATGCCTTCATACCGCTTGAAATGTTCCGCCAGACTACATCCTCCTCTCACCATGGTGCCTGTTAACGTGATTCCGTTTATATTATTTTCACTAAAGCTTGCTGTAGGAGAACTCGTGACTGGAGTCCTGAAGGAGACCGTAGAGTTACCGGCTCGGATCTGTCCGGTCCAGAACACCCTGACCCGGCCCCTGAGGGACGGTGGGTCTCTTGTTTTAGGGACGCTCGTTAACGGAGCGTGGATCCCGGAGGATGGATTCAGAGAGCGGACTGAACTCTCCCCAGCAGGTGTCTCCCTGAAGGATCTAACCTACAACGATAACGGATTCTATGAGTTTAGCTGTGGTGGTGATGTTTTAATCATCAGGCTGGATGTGGTCACCATGTCCAACCTCTCTGTGACTGAAGGTCTCACAGCCAGGCTGTCCTGCTACTGTCACACTCAGGATAAAGATAATGTAGGTTCTGTTAAGTGGATCAAAGATAACCAGCTGGTCCTAGAGCTGCACCTCCCTGGAGGAGAGGTGGATTATGGGGATGGATATGAGGGACGTGTGTCTGTACCAGACTGGGAGTCAGGAGACGTGTCCCTGGTTCTGAATCAGGTCCAGCTGAAGGACAGAGGGGACTTTTTCTGTTCTGTCCCGGAAAACAGAGGAACCTCTACTGCTGTGAGGCTGATGGTCCCCCAGCATTCCACCACTCCCAGTAAGGAGACTGGATCCACCTCAGCAGCTCCACTGCCCCCGCCCGCTCCTGTAAGTACCCACAGCCCTCTGGTTAACTGGACTTTCTTCTGCATTTTGTCTGACTCTGTCCTGTCTCCGTGTAGGCAGATAAACCAGACCCGTGGATGATTGCATTCTGTTCGATAGTCCCGGTCTCTGCTCTGGGTTTCACCCTGCTGGGTTGGATCCTCCATGGACGTAAACTCTGCTCCTCAGCAGGAAGAGATGCTGGAAAAGAAGAGAAAGGGTCTGCTGCCCTGCACATCAACGGGGTGTCATCATATGTATAAATGGAGGTTTTATTTGGTGTTTTGGGTGGAATTTAGAATAAGCCTTTGATGTAAAATATAGGAACCATTTGTTGTGTGTGTTTGTGTGTGAGAGAGTGTCGTTTCTTCCTGTTTTGTGTGTGTGTTAATGTGGAGAAGTGGTACAATGAAATGCGACCGACATCACGGTAGACTGCTGCTAAGTATTCTTACAAAATAAAAGTCCAACTCGGCTTGATTTACAAGTTCCAAATTATCCTCAACTGATCCGATATTATTTACTACACTTTGTCCTGAGCAGAGAAATAATGTGCTGCTTTATTGTAACTCATAAATTACAAATGTTAGACTTTTTGAGGGTTTTCTGATCCAAGTTATACTGTTTGAGGTTTATTATGTCTGAAATTTGTTTAGGTGTTTGCATTTTGGATATCAGGTATTGACCAATCCACAAGGCCCAGATATTGGGATCGGGACTGAGAAAGCTGGATGGTGCAACTCTAATTTAAACAGAACTATTTATGAACTGGAGATAACAAGGCAAACATTTAATGAACAGGTTTTAGTATCACACTGACTCTGGGAATGCAGTATCTGATCATTGTTTGCTGAACGTTTAATAAAGTTGTGACGAACTAATCCTTGTGTTTGTTCTGGTTATCTAAATCACTGCTCCAGGCTACAAGACTGAGATAGAATTCCTTTTTCATCTAACTCTCTCCTCCTTTTTCAGATCTTAATTTGAAACCTGCATTTTATCTTTACTCATGTCTTCGTTTGCTGATCTGAAAGATTTAAGTAAAAAAAAAAAAACATGTAGGCCTATGCAAATCTGTAAAGGGGCGAATATATGTTAACTGTTACGATCTCATGCCTTCGGCGCCCGTTCCTTCCTCCTGTCAGCTCAGCTGACGCTGACAGCTCTTGGCTCCGCCCCTGTCTCCAGAGGCAATCAGCTCGGCGTGCTTAAGAGAAGGGAGCGGCCTGTCATTCAGGGGGGAAACTGAGCAGACTGGTTCTGGCGTGTGGATAATAAGTAGATTTTATAACGAGGACATTTATTTAATTTTGATTCAAATATGTGCTACAAAATCAAGAAAGTAATTATATTTAATATATTTTACAAAATATATTATTTAAAAATCTTCTAGACCATAAAATCCTTTTTACAGTGTAGAGAGTGTTTTAGTTATAGGCCTTTTTGTTCATTAGTTTATTTAGGGTTTTTCCCCTTTTGGGTGATTTTTAGTTGAGGAGTGATTTTTAGTTTATCTTCCTTTGCAGTGCCTCCTTCTGCCTGAGCGATAATAATAAAACTACTTACCGGTAATTTTCTGTACTTTGTGTTTTTGGCCTTTTGTGTTAGTCCCATTTTATTGGCATCTCCTAGACCCCTTTCAGGGGCCGTAACATTAACCATGGCAACAATGGCGTCGCACCTCTTGTGGTCAGATACAGGTTGCAGTTCTCACTTCAACATATATGGTCAGCGTCTCTGTGCGTCGCATTTCAACAGGTGGAGAGAGCATGGAGCAGACCCAAAGGCCAGAGACGCAGGGACAGGACTATAAACAGCTTTTATATTTAAAAAAAAATTGGACAAATTAAATAAAGATCAAAAACAACCCTCCCCACATAGCTACCAAAAAAATTATAAACAAGCTAGATCAGTTCCTTTAAAACCAGTGTCCATAAAATACATCCAAACTCCAGGTGTGCTACTCCATCCGGATCACCAACGGAAGCATCTTCAGACTGACACCTGCATCAGGTCACTCTCCGTATAGAGGAGGACTGCAGGGGGGTTCCCGACTTGCGCACTCGGTCATCTCCCTCGGTTGTTCCCATAAGGCGGCAGTCCAGCGGTGGCTCCTCGCATCACCTCTTCGCCCCGCAGAGCGAGGGCACTGATCCGAAGGGTGCTAGGTTCACTCTCCCGCAGCGCATCGCACATATCCTCGCTCCAGCTGCGGGGACAGGACGCTGCTGACTCCATGGCCGCTCACCGATCGGCCTCCTCACGTCCGCATATCGAGCTGCTGGCCCTTCTTTCCCTTTCATCTCTTTGCGTCTTTTTCAGTCCTGTTCTCTATCCTTCTTTCTGCCAACCTGAGTGGCACCTAAATAAGGTCTCCTTCCGGACACGCCCACCTTTCCGACAAGTGACAGTCATTGTTAATCATGTTAAAAACACCAGTGATCCAAACACTGGTGAAAATGCCAACAAAACATGCAACAAGTAAATTAGAATAAAAACAGAAAATCATGCAAATAAATAAATCAGAACAACCACATTTCACTGTGTGACATTTATATTTTCACAGCCCTCCCTGGTCGAACCTTCATCTCTCAAATCAAGATGAGATCAATTGTGTGAGTGACAGCAGAGCTGAATGATCTGGAGCTCCGTTTTGAGCGGGACAGTCCCGCGTTTCCATTTTTACGTCCAGCAGATTAAGACACTGTCCCGCATTAAGAGACTCCCGTTTTGTGTTGAAATCTGGCATTTTTAAAACTAACTGGATGCATTGGAATTTCACATCGTCCCACATTGACTTGGTGTGGACTGTTGTTGACTGTTATTCGTAATCTCATCTGTTTAAAGTGTTTAGACAAGAGAGTGCTCCACCTATCAGACATACTGAGCCTCGGGTTCATATTTGGTGTGACAGTTAATCACAGCCCAGGACTGAAACGAGACATTAGCAGACTGAACAAACGGTTTTCATTTTCTAATAAAATGTGACTTTAAAATCAATCAAATAATTTATCATATCAGTGCAGTAGATTTTAGAATTAGGAAATGATCAAACTGCTATCTAATCTAACTCAGCGTGAGGGGACTGGTAGGGATTGGTGGGGATAGATGACGTCATCCATAGCGGAGCCGCCGCTCTCTCCTCCGGGGACCAATCCTGCTCCGACACGTCAACTGCTTGTCGCTATCACCTGCAGATCAGCCAATCACACACCGACACCTGAAATAGATACACACGACACGCGCGCGCACACTCACACACGGCCGCAGCCGTAACATCTGTTAGAATGAAGTCAACACCGTCTACTCTGTTTAATATTTTAAAAACTATTTAGGCACAAATTAATTGCTTAATTATTTGTCAATAAAGTATAAAATGTATTGTGTTTGGTTTAATTGTGAGTCTTCATTAAATCGGGGGGGGGGGGCATCATTAGCACTCAGTAAAATCTAGGTGTTTTTTTGTTTGTTTGTTTGTTTTTTGTTATTCAAATTCATGAAATTAAATAAAAAATTCTCCCTGAACAAGAGACCAGATAAAAGATGTTCTTCCTTTTAAGACGTAATGGGTTCTAGAGCATCAGGCTGCATCCATTAAACAGTTAAAAACAAAACTCTAATATTTCCGGGGTTTTGTTTTGTCCTTTTGAGCTAACAAAAACATCAACTGAAGCGACACATTTGTCAAATAATTGTTTATTTCCAGATATTTTCATTCTTCTGTGGCAGACACACCATGATGACTAAATTAGACAGATGGGGGGCTGGGCGTGGTTTCTCTGAGCGGTCAGGTTAGAAAAGCTGAGTCAGCTCTCGTTCTAGACTTTCCTTTTTCTATCCCGCGCCTCGTTTGGAGCAGGAAAACATGCAACACTGTATTTCTATTTTTTAAAATCTGTTATTTGATAAACCTTCTGCTGTGTGTGTGTGAGAGTTTTTTTTCTTTTTGTTTGAAGTTTGCAGCAGGCTGAGGTTTCTGTGATACGGAGAAAACCAATATTAATCAATACCTGAGTGCCAAAAAGCCTAACCACGCTGGAATTGTTTTACCGAATCAACCTGCATTATAAAAAAAAAAAAAAAAATAAAAACCAGTGCAGGACAGGGGTCGCAACCCGCGATCCAGCTGGCCGTGCAGAGACCTTTGAAGGGGCAGGTGCTCAAAGTTAAAAAAAAAGGGGGCACATACAAAAATATAATTTCATTATCTACTCAGACTGGGATTTGAATCAGGAGCAACAGGGGAGGGAGGGGAGAGGCCAGCAGCGGAGGGTGCAGAGAGAATAGCGCTTTTTGAGCAAAACTGCGGATAAAGGGAATGTTTAACCATCTGACTAGAAAAAGTTCAAACCCCCACATCCCCCTGCTGACCGGAGTTTGTTACATCAGTCTGTTTCTACTACAGCGCTGCTGATCAGGCGGAAAAATCATGTGTGCTCATTACAGCTCGCTCCCGGTAACCGGCGCGCTGTGCCCTCATGGACGAGCATTTGATTATTGGTCATCATGTGACTGACAGTCAGATCATTTTATTTGGCTGGAATTGTTACTGATAGTTACATTTTAACAATGAGGGGCACAGACGGGCCTTCACACACACATGCAAAAAAAAAAAAAAAAAGCCC
>SSNR01000173.1:1052413-1066101 GCA_006937965.1 Callopanchax toddi | reverse complement strand
CCCCCTGCACGTGCCTGCCGCGATCTCTGAGTCAGAGACAGTGAATCATTCAGGAAGGAATTAAGATGCTATCAGCAGGAAGCTGCATGCTCGTCGTTGGGCATCGCGCAAGTTCGGCCCAAAAGGAAAAGAGCGCAGAGCAGGACGCACTGAACTCCATGACACCGGTTGCTCGGTCACTTTCATGCAGGATGTTTTTATATAAAGCGTCAGAAGGAAGCCCAGGCCTCACGCTGCTGAAGAGGAGGAGGAGAAAGAAACGAGCAGCAGAAAGAGACTGTTCATGTTCCTGTGAACGGATGCCTGGAGAGACATCACGCACCACGTCTGGCGCCGCGCAGGACGGAAAGTTCAGCAGCTTCACGTCGCTCTGCTCCGCAGCGCGTCTCTGCAGGTTTTCCTTTTATTTAATTTCAAAACTGGCGAACGCGCAATAGCGTGTTTTTATTTATTAGATTGTTTAAAAAAGAAATATGTATTTCTTTATCATTTCTTCTTATTTCAAATTGTTCATTCATCAAGTGGGGCGAGGAATGAAAAGAGAGAAAACGACAATAAAAATGATGAGTAAAACAAGTATATGGGGGGGGGGGGGGGGGGTACCAATAGGGGATTAACAGAGAAGAAAATAAATCTTTGAAAAAAAAAGAGACAATAGATTAAATATATATTTTCGATTAAATCAAAACAATAATGAAAAAGAAAATAAAAAAATGTGAAAAAGGAAAACAATAAAGAAATAAACATGTCTTAAAGATAAAACAATAATATGAAAATAATACTGTTACGTCCCCTAAAAGGGTCTAGGAGTTGTACAAAAAATAGAGGACTAACACAAAAGGCCAGGAACACAAAGTACGGATTATTAAGATATTTTATTATTATTTATCAGGCAGAAGGAGGTGCTGCAAAAAGGAAAACGAACTAAAAATCGCTCCTAAACGAAAAATCACCCAAAAGGGGAAAAAACCCTAACTAAACTAATAAAACAAAATGGCCTAACTAAGAACGCTCACTAAGGGGTTCTGTAAAAGTTTAAGGGAAATAACACTAGGAGACTACAAAGAACTAAAGGAGGCGATAAACGCTATAAATACCGAACGGTAACTAACAACAAAACAAAAGCACTACTATAGTCTATAAATAACAAAGGGAGGCGATAAACGCTACTAATACCAAAAGGGTAACTAAGGGAGTTTTTAAGTAACAAAAAGAGTCTGTGGCAAAACTAAACGCTACACAGAATAAACGGCAGGCGACTACGAAGACTAACCAACAAAACAAAACTGCCGGACTACGACGCTAAATGGAGATCAAAATACGATACGCTCAAGAATCAAATGGGGTCAGCAACCAAGGGGGGAGGGGGAGGGGGAGGGGGAGAAAAAGAAATAAAATAGGACATTAATTAATTAATAAAGATTGGAAATAAAATGGAAGAATTATAGTGATAATGTTGATCTAATACTGCTAAAAAAAAGATGAACAAATATCAATCTATGTCACACCTAATAATACCGTTAGGAAAGTTCTTTTTTGTCGGAGGCAATAGAGATCAGTCCTCTATAATGAAGAAGCACAACGAACCGAAACAAAGTTACACCAAACCAGAAAGGAATCAATGTGATTTTCTTTTCTCATCAAAGCGTCTCCTACTGTTTATTTATAACAGAGATATTTAGACATAGTCAGTGTTTATCTTACTACACAAATCTGAAGTTTGTGTTCTCGCGATACAGAAAGCAACTCACATGCTCTACACACACCCACACCCACTTCCTCCTCCTGCATAAATCCTGAGTCATCGTCAGATCAGAGCAGCATCAGCACCATGGCTCCATCAGCTCTCCTCGGTGTCTCCGTCCTCCTCCTCCTAACCATCACTGTAGACTCTGTAAAGGTTATTGTAGGAGATCCGTTCGAGTTTCCTACTTGTAACAGAGGTCAGTCCGGATCCCTGAGGCTGAATTTGGGTCTGGACGGAACCCGACCAGTGGCTGACTTCAGATCAGGAGAATGGAGGCCCCGTGAATATTACAGAGACCGGATCAGAGAAAACTCTTCAACGATCGTCTTCACTCGGACTCGTTACACCGACGGCGGAGGGATCTACGAGCTGACCTGCGGTAAAACCTAGCCACACCCCGTCCAGCTGCAGGTGGTGTTCGCTGCTGAGGTCTCGGTGACTCGGGGAGAAACGGCGCTCCTTCCGTGTTACTTTAATATTAAACCCGGTTCACCTGTTATCTGGGAGAGTAACGGATCCGTTCTGTGTGAGCTGAAGTCCGGTTCTGATGTCTGCGACAGGAGACTGTCTGTGTCCCAGGACTGGTTCTCACATGGAGACCTGTCCCTCACTATAGATCAGGCTCAGCCTGAAGACCAGGAGGATTATTACTGCTTCACTCAGGATGAACAGTCAGGATCTCCAGCTGCTGTCAGACTGGAGGTCAGAGAGCAGGTGAGTGCCTCAGTCTGAGTCAGTCAGGAGGATATAAAGTCATGTATGATTTTTTTTTTAACTTTTCTTCTCTTCACAACAAACACAGATGGAGCTCTGGATCATCATCCTTACTGCCATCGCGACTCTGCTGGTTGTTGCTCTTTGTTTCTTCCAGTTGGGATGCCTTTGCAAGTCAACTTGCTGCTCAAGAGGATCTAATGAATGGAAGACGGATGGGGAGAAGAGCTCAAACCAATGATTAATTTTCAGTATTTTTCTCTTTTCATCAGCTGATGGATGGTGAAAAGTCGCCATAATTTTGTTGGAGTCGTTCCTTTCTTCTAAAGATGTTCACTTTCAGATGCCACATTTTAGACCAAACTCTTCTCTTTTTGTCCTTTTTAAAAAAAAACACACACAACCAAACAACATGAAGTTATAATCTGAGACGGGAACAAAACAAACAATTAAAAAAAAGTTTAAATCTAAAGAAAGCTTTGGAAGACTTTCAGAATATCTGAAAATCATTTAATAAAACACGTGAATGTCCCCATGGAGAAACAAGCAGTTAACAACTATAGTAGTTTTTATGCATTTGGTAAAGCAATAACAGGTGTTTAACATTTTATTTAACAATTATGAGTTTTGATGAGTTAGTTTTGCTAGCATACACAGTCCTGAATGGCACAGCTCCTATCTACTTGAACCCTCTTGTAAAGGCTTACGTCATGCCTCGGGTCACATCAGATGATTGATGGCTACAGTGTTGTTTTTGTTAACAAAGACTACAACAAAACCTAACGTTAACACACCTTATTTTCAAGACGATAACAAGATGCTGATGAGCTAAATGCGGCTTTTTGATGGCTAAAATGAGAAGAGACGAAAACGTTGTGGAACAGTATTTGGGTGATTTTTGCTGTGACATGTAACTCATGTGAACTCAAACACCACTTCTGAGCATCCTTTTGTCGTGGCGGGGATGAACCCATTACTTTCTGGGATGATGTGCTGCTGGCGCTGCCAACTGTATTAATTCTAGATGTGTTTATACGTTTTGTGGTGTCAGTAGAGAGCTGTACAAACTTGAGTGTGAATATTAAGTTAAGTTTTTGACCAGGTTGTTTTTCCTTTGATCAGAGTCCGCTGCATTGTGGGTAGGAGCTATGGTATGGCTTTATTCTAGCCCAGCACATATACAGTTAACACCAGGATACAAGATGTGTTCCAAGTATGTGCAAGGAATTCCTTTTAATCAATGTTCCAGTGCGTGCAGAGTATAGAGAATGGACCCAAGTCAAAAACAACATTATAAGACATACAAGACATATCTACATCAGGACATCATACACCTCCATCATGACAGTCATAAACTGGTTTAAGAACTTTACTTTCCTGGAACATGGCCTATTGTGGGTCAGATGGACTGAAACTCTTACAACTCTTGTTCTAACAAGACTGTATATCTATATATTATCTGCTATATCTGCTTGAAGAACCTGAGATTCAACATACTATAATATATTATATATACATTTATGAGCTCCATTTCTGCTGATTGTGTTTCACTCACAGGTCCAGGCTCCTTAACTGATCTTCCTTCTGGTCATTTTACTACACACTAAGCTGCACTCTAGCTCTAGATCATGTTACAGATACATGTCTGAGTACAATCCTCTCTGCTGTCAGCCATCAGATGCCTTGGTGCTGCAGTGCAGCACTCGCTGACGTTGCAGAAATACCTTCTTATTATATATTTTTTCACTCACAAGTTAAAACGTCCTCTCTCGTATCGTTTTTACACGCGGCACCGTGTTTAGTGTGCAGCACAGAATGGGAGTTCACAGGTTTTAAACCAAATAAACGCCATGCTGGGATGTTTGGACAGTGGTTGGGCTTGTTCGAGATGAACTGCGCCTCGCCTGGAAAACAGACGAGAGCAGGCGGACGCAGCAGGGGGAGCGGCTAAAAGTCGACTTCTAAGTCGGACAGATTTTCCTAAATGTAGCTCGTAGGTGATGATATGTCTGAAGATATCACGTTAATGTCAGTAATAGCAGATGACTTTCCTTTTTTTCCAAAATCTTTATTTGAAGTTCAAAGTTTTTCAAAACAAAATCAAGAGTGAACAATATAAAGTATCAACACTAAAGTAACAAAATAATAGACATATATCTAGAGAGATCAGATCAGTCAAAGAAAATAAACAAGATGATGCTCTGTACTAAATGATCTGATTATAAAAATCAGACAGTAGTTTTATTAGAACTTTATAGAAAATGGAAACAGTTCCTACTGAAAACTCTTTGAAACAAATCACATTTCTCACTGTGGCCTTTATAGTTGACATCATCAACGTGGCATGTATTTACAATATATATTTAAACAAATAACATTTCGCATTTTGCAACAGGATGTTTGGATCAAAACGTGAACCAATCAGATCTGAGATCAGGTGAGAGCCAGGCGTTTCCCATCATGCTCTCGGTTTTGCAGCCGGTGGAGAGCAACTGCAGCGCCTTGCTCCAAAGTCTGCGTCCGCCTTGATCTCACGAGGTTATCGTTGACTACGTAGGCATGACATCAGAGCAAGTCGGCGTCAAGTCGGACAGAAATCTAACCGGCATGCACTGGGCGCCGATCACCGGTGATCGAATCTGCGCAGAACTGGCTCATCTCGAACGCACCTATTCTAATTTCCAACCATTTGACCTAAATTATTTTATTAAACGATTATTATGTTTTTTGACTAAAAACCTTTTGTAGTTTGTGTAAAATTTTGTAAAATTAAAACTAACATGTATAGACATGAACTAAAACTAATCAGCATTCTAGTCCAAAAGATGGCTGCCCAAAACAACACTGGTCAGCTAGCAGTGCCTACACCACACTCAAGACAATCCAGACTCTTGTTGTTCCACGATGGTGGGATGACCTACCTAGTGCAGGGGTGTCCAAACTTTTCGACATGAGGGCCGAAGTCACCAAGTGTAAAGTCCTCGAGGGCCACAAAAGTTAGAATAGAAAAAGGCAAAAGATGGTTTAATTTACTTGTTCTGCTCCCAAATTGATTTGACTGCAACATTTTAAGGAACAGTATCTTTGTCAGTACGACACGTACAGGGATCTCATACATTTGACTCAATGATAAAAAGCATCAAATTCACAGGATCTGATTGGTCGACTGTTTTTAGATTTAAATTTCCTTCTATTCTCAAAAACAAGCCCATGGTCTATGGAAAGCATTCAGTCAAAGACCTGGGTCTTTCTTCAGTCATGTTGCTGGATTTAGTCACATTTTATGAACAAAAGTCTGCTTTTTAGTAAAAGTCAATGAGGGTTTGTGGTTCTTTTTACCAGAAAATTAAATTATCCCAATATCTCTTAAACTGTCTCAATAAAAAATAGAATACTCTGATTGGATGGAAAATTTTGCATTTAAAAAGATTTAAATTGATCTGTTTTTTGTTTGTTTGCTGAGTCTGATGTTAGAAAAAATTTTTAAGATAAACATGTCAGAAAGCATCTCTCTGCATCAAAATTCTGCAGGACTAAATTATATCATTCTTTAAAATGCAGCTGAGGACCGCACAAAATCACTCTGAGGGCTGCACAAAATCACTCTGAGGGCTGCACAAAATCACTCTGAGGGCTGCACAAAATCACTCTGAGGGCTGCACAAAATCACTCTGAGGGCCGCATGTGGCCCCCGGGCCGCACTTTGGACATGCCTGACCTAGTGCTACCAGAACAGGAGTGTTCCTGTCTATCTTTAGGAAACTCCAGAGGACCCAGCTCTTCAGAGAGCATCTTCTAAATCAGCACTCTGCACTTCCCTCTATGCTTGTATTCTTTCCCATGTGACCTCTGGCAGAGACTGAGTTTGTCCCTCTATGTAGTTTGTTTTTAGCATCAATTAATGATTTTATTACAGAAACCAGTCTTGATTTTCCTTTTGTGTGAAACAGAAATAATCAACCTTTTTGTCTATAATGGCCCATGGAGATGTACATGAACGTTTTTGTTTATTGTCTTCACATGCTACCACGATGCGTTGAGATTTATTACCAACTGACTACTGGAGCCATTTTTCAGAAACACATTATCAGTTTCAGTTTACGCTGCTGACTGACAGATTCACGGTACTTTCCCCTGAAGCAGAACACTGCCAGGTCTGTTCAGCCTCTCCTCGACTGCCTCTCTAACATCAGGTTCTGGATGGGGTTGAATTTTGGTTTTGAATGAAAAGAAGACTGAAGTCATTATGTTTAGACCCAGTAGTTCACTGTGTTGACCTTTCTTCTCTGGCCTCTCATTAGGAGCCCATCATCACTAATCTTGGGGTAAAGAGAGATACTGCCTTAAAGTTGGACAATCAGGTTAATAGTTGTTAGATCCTGGTTTCTCCACTATGCTGTCTGTCTAAGATCAAGCTGTTTCTGTCAACATGCCATCTTGAAACAGTGATTATGCCTTTATAACAGCCAGACTGTAATTCGCTCTATTAGGAATATGTCCCATCTCACTCCCTCAGACCCTCAGAACAGCTGTTGTTGTTCCAAAGGCTAAACGGATATCCAGAGGTGATCGATCTTTTTCGGTCCTTGCCTCAATACTCTGGATTGACCTCCTGCTTCCTGTCAGTCAGGCTCCATCACTTGCTCTTATTAAGTCTCGTCTGAAGACACTTTAACTGCTTAGCCTTCAGTTGGGAGTGAGTAGTGACACTTGTTTGTTTTTATGGTTTGTCGTGTGGATTTGTTTTAATCTTTTTAATTTGTCTTTTACCTGCATCTGTTGTTTTTGTTATGGGTACACTGTGTTTTCTGTGATCAAATTTGAAGTTTTTTTTTTGTAAATGCATTCCTGATCAGGTCTCTATTGTAAAAAGAAACCACTGATCTCAGGGGATTAACCTGGTTAAATAAAATAGAACTCCTGTTGACTCTTTACCAACCTGCTTGTTTTCTTTAGTCAAACCTTTGACATCTTTATACGCTACAGGAAACGTGTATTTGTTGGATTTCTTATGAAAAAAATCTAATTGTATTTACTCCTGATTGTAATATTGCTCAGTGTATATTTGATATATTTATAAAAATAAATGTAATAATATTGGTTTCCAGACTCTTATTTCTAAAGGTCTAAGTGATGAATGCTGTTTTTTCTTGTTTGTTTAAAAAATGCACTGTAATTTCTTCTTTTTGCATCCAGTTGTGTTTTTCCCGTTGCCTCGTTTAAATCTCAGGAGCCACAAAACCTTTTAGTCTTTTCTCCAGGAGGGATCAGAGCTGCTGTCAGCCAGGCTTTTTTCAACCTTTATTTCACCTGGTAAAATGTTTGAGAACTGTTCTCATTTACACTCATGACCTGGCCAAGAGGCCTCGGAAGGTAGTACAAAAAAAATAATTCAAGAACAAATAAAATCATAATAAATAGGATAAAAGGCAGGAAAAGAAGGTCTGAGTCTGAAAAATGTGTGCACATATATACACACATGCATGCAGAAGAATCATTACAAAGTAAAGAAGAGTCAATGTGTCTAAATGTATAACAATAAGAAAAGCAGTCAGCTAGAATCTGATGAAGTAATAGATCAAAATGTTGGTGAAGGTCAGTCCTCAAGGTCATGGTGGTCCAGGAATGGTTTTAGATGAAGGCAACTGGACTTCTTTGGTTCTTTGAAGATGTTCTTCTCATCCAAGGAGCCGAGAAGTGAAACGTCTTCAAACAAACAAAGAAGTTGCCTTTATTTAATGTATTTATTGTAAATGTATGTTTTTTCCTCCTCCACAGTAGCCCCGTTTACATTCCCTTGCCCAGTTGCTGATCCCTGTTACACTCCACCTTATAGCAGTGGTGAATTTACTGGAATAAAAAACGTCTCAGATCATCAGGAAGGATGTGTTCACTTTTCAGTCAACCAGAGACAATGGATCACCTGACTCTGGTGGATGTTGATGTCAAACAGGATTAATAATGATAAAACCTGACTCATGATTATTGCTGCGTGTTGCAGAGTTTGTGGTTTAGTTTCTGGCTGCTTGCTGACTGAGTTTTACACTCACTTACACTTTGGGACAAATATAGTTGGATTTTCTAGAATCTTGACTTTGGTGTGCCTCTAGTTGTGCAATCTCTACAGTTCTTTTAGTCAGATATGCTAAATAGCATGCTATGATACAGAATTTTGCCATGTTTCTGCTTATTGTTGGACTTTGACCAATCAATCTATCTTTTTTTTTTCCAAAACACCTTGAATGCCCAAGTATAACTATTATTTAGTTGAGTTATGGAGATGCTAGCAAACATTTTTCTGGATTTTAGTTGCAGAGTTGTGGTTTTAGGGGAGAAACCTGCAGCCTGACTGGTCTGTGGATCCTTCCTGATTTAGTTTCTTTTTTCTGGGCCCCATCTCCTCTGGTTTCATGAGTATCGTTTCCATGAAACTTTTTTTTTTTTTTTAAACAATTTCCCTGGACTCAAATATGTCATGTGTCCTTTGGGCCTCCTCGACATCAGAACAGAACAGGTGTTATGTTTGTTCAATATTTTCCTGCTCAATACCGTTTGTGATACTTTATAAACAGGCAGCAAGTCTTCCTTAACAATAAAGCGTGTCAGGTGCAAAAACAAAGAAAAGATAAAGAGACACATGTTTGTATAATCCAGACAGATGGGAGGGAGATGCACACAGTGAAGGATCAGCACAGCAGTTCTTAACAACATGAGTCATCCCTCTGCAAAGCAGACACACACCGCTCTCATTGGCACCATGCCCAGACAGTGTTTAGCTCCCCCTTACAGAGACTTGTTTCTCTTGATTTTTCCACCCAACATAAAAATGCATTCCTGCACAGACCACCAGGGTCTCATGTCTACACTGTGAAGAACGCTGAATTTAGAATGAGCTGAGATTTGTCAGGGAACAGGTGAATATGCAAAACAGATGCTTTGGCGAACCCTTCACTGTGTGTGTTTTTTCTTTTTGTGTAAAGTTTAGGAGGCCTCCTCCTAGTTCCATAGCTTCATGAATTCTCATGTGAGTGAATAAAAAGAACTCATGTTTGTATTTTTAAAATAAAACATTATGACTTTTAAATAAATAAAAGTATTTCTGACCGAACTCCGTCTTTCTGGAGTTATGAAGATCTGATTGAAAGACCTAAAAGTTCTGCAGGAGGTTTTTTATTCCATCATTCTGACAGCCTGCTACCAAATGACCCACAGACCGGTACCGGTCAGAGGACAGGTGGTTGGGGAGCCCTGCACATTTTAGTCCCTACATCTTACTGAATCATACACTAAACTTAACTGGGGGAAAATCTACTAAACCAAACAAAGGTCTAAAAATATATATGGGGATGTTTCAATAAAACATCAAATACTCATAACTTAATAAAAGGAGATGGACTGAGGCACTCAGGAGGATAATAAAGATTTAAAGCCTTTATTATAAGACATGGCTTTAACACGAGGAGAGCCGCCCGTGTTACCTTTACTCTTAACAAGAACTAATGCACTAAACAGAACCGTTATTTACAGAGCAGTTTCACATTGGAATATCCTTCCCTCTGAAATCGCAATGTTTTTGCTGATAAAATCATATGGTGGGGAATAAGGTACAATGATGACATTATTCTTTTTTTGGTTGGGATCAGAAACTGAACTTCTCCAATTTCATTCATATCTAAAATACACTAACAAAAATTTGAAGCTTAGTCTGGATTTCTCCTCATCTAGAATTAACTTCTTAGATCTTGAAATCTCTGAAGGAGCTAATGGGGATTTACATCCCTCCATTTTTAGAAAACAAACGGATCATAATACAATCCTCAGAGCAGATAACTTCCATCCATCTTGGCTTAAAAACAACATCCCTTTTGGCCAATTTCAGAGACTTAAACGTATTTGTGACACAGAAGAAGACTTTGAAAGGAATGCTTGTGACATGAGTCAGAGGTTATCAACAAGGAACTATACACAGCATATAATAAAGCAAAAGATCTAGAGAACAATTACTAACCTCTAAAGTTAAAGATAAGAACATCACAATCAAGTTTGTAACAGAATACAGTAACCAGGCCAACAAAATTAGACAAAATATTAAAAGAAATTGTGATATTTTGAAAAGTGATGGTGTTCTTAGAGAAGCCCTTCCAGATGCTCCAACTATTAGCTTTCGTCGAGCTCCAACACTGAATGACAAACTAAAGTCATCTCTCTCGTGTACAACCCGAGACCTGGCTGGCCACCTTAAATGTACCGGTAAGTCACAAGTGGACATTGTAATTACTCCAACAATATGACCCATGTAAACTTTTTTACTGACATCTTTTCTGTTTTAGCATTTATCGACTGCAATACAACACATGTGGTTTACAGACTAGAATGTCCATGTGGTTGTTTCTATGTAACCAAGACTGGCTGAGCACAAATATGCTATTAGAACTGGTAATCCTCTGTACCCAAGGGAGCTGACAGGATGAGACAAGCAGTGAGATCAGATCCATGTGTGAACAGGGTGCATAAAAAAGCCACAGGAGCACACACCAGTCAATTCACGACAGCATGAATGAAAAACACCAGTTGTTTTCTTGGTTAATGTTAAAGGATTAAGTTTTTTTCACCTGTTTCATTAAAAGAAAACACACCTCTAACCATTAAGGGTCTCTTGTTAAATTTCCATCAATAGGAAAAGAAACCAGACGTTTTTTTTTATGCCTGAGCTGTGTTTATTTCCCAAATTTTTCTGAATATTTAGGGGACTTATGTTTGGTGGAAATATCAAGACAAGCAACTTAACCTCTACAGAGCACAAAGCACAAAACGAGCACAAAACAAAACGTTTCAAGTACAAAACATGAGTTACAAGTACAAAACTAAAAGGTACAAGTACAAAACATAAGTTACAAGTACAAAACATAAGTTACAAGTACAAAACTAAAAGTTACAAGTACAAAACTAAAAAGGTACAAGTACAAAACATAAGTTACAAGTACAAAACTAAAAAGGTACAAGTACAAAACATAAGTTACAAGTACAAAACATAAGTTACAAGTACAAAACTAAAAGGTACAAGTACAAAACATAAGTTACAAGTACAAAACTAAAAAAGGTACAAGTACAAAACATAAGTTACAAGTACAAAACTAAAAAAGGTACAAGTACAAAACACAAGTTACAAGTACAAAACTAAAAGGTACAAGTACAAAACATAAGTTACAAGTACAAAACTAAAAGGTACAAGTACAAAACATAAGTTACAAGTACAAAACTAAAAGGTACAAGTACAAAACATAAGTTACAAGTACAAAACTAAAAAGTTACAAGTACAAAACATAAGTTACAAGTACAAAACATAAGTTACAAGTACAAAACTAAAAGGTACAAGTACAAAACTAAAAGGTACAAGTACAAAACATAAGTTACAAGTACAAAACATAAGTTACAAGTACAAAACTAAAAAGGTACAAGTACAAAACTAAAAAGGTACAAGTACAAAACATAAGTT
The DNA here is from genome assembly GCA_006937965.1 of Callopanchax toddi. Taxonomy (NCBI): domain Eukaryota; kingdom Metazoa; phylum Chordata; class Actinopteri; order Cyprinodontiformes; family Nothobranchiidae; genus Callopanchax; species Callopanchax toddi. Next base: position 1,054,144 of record SSNR01000173.1, on the reverse strand, counting down.
ACAAGTACAAAACTAAAAGGTACAAGTACAAAACATAAGTTACAAGTACAAAACTAAAAAGGTACAAGTACAAAACATAAGTTACAAGTACAAAACATAAGTTACAAGTACAAAACATAAGTTACAAGTACAAAAAAACTAAAGTCTCAATCCTAGTTCCATACATATCCGCCTCCCTCTCCTCTGAGCCATGTGGACAGTCAGAGAGTGGTGGGCGGGGCTTATCGAGCAGCGGCGCTGTCTGCTTCACTCACTCACTCACTCACACTCCATGGCTCCATCAGGTTTCCTCCGTGTGTTCCTCCTCCTCCTCCTAACTGTCGGGCTCCTTGCTGTAGAAGCTGTAACGGTTATTGTAGGAGATCCGTTTGTGTTTCCTTCTACCTGTGACAGAGGTCAGTCTGGATCACTGATGCACTTGAGTGAGGATGGGAACCGACCAGTGGCTGATTTCATATCAGGAGAATGGAAGCCGGTCGGAGAGTACCGAGACCGGATCAAAGAAAACTCTTCAAGGATCGTCTTCACTCGGACTCGTTACACCGACAGCAGAGGGATCTACGAGCTGACCTGCGATAAAATCAAGCCACAACTCCTCCAGCTGCAGGTGGTGTTCGCTGCTGAGGTCTGGGTGACTCGGGGTGAAGCAGCGCTCCTTCCGTGTTACTTTAATAATAAACCCAGCTCATCTAGCTGGATCAAAGACGGAAAAGTTCTCTGTGAGCTGAAGTCCAGTTCTGATGTCTGCAGGGGGACAGCTGACAGGAGACTGTCTGTGTCTCCGGCAGGGCTGGACTGGGACCAAAAAGCGGCCCTGGCATATTGTCTCTCAGCAGCCCACCAGATCATCCCGACCACGCCCCCTCCCCCTGGACATGCACCTCCATCTCTGCCTGAATGAGCCATTAAACGGTTTTTGTCAGTGCATGTCTTACTTCTTTAATGCAAATGAATGTTTATTTTAATTACAACAATACCAAACATGACAAATGTTATCAAAACTATTCTACTGAAAAACATCAGTAACTCATTAACAAAGACAACAGATTTTAAGTGGGAATAAAATGAAAAAGTTCTATGAATGAAATGTAAGAAAGAACTAGGACTCGTCATATTATATATCATAGCTGTTAGACTGATGTTGGTGCTGGTTTTACTTATTTGATGCAAACCTCTAAAACAAGACAGGTCAGAGTGCACAGAGTAAACTGACCCATACGTAGAATCAGGACTGCTTTTGTTTTCCTGAGGTCGCTTCATTAGGAGGAAAACTATTAACTTCTTCACAGTAAGTTCTATGCTGTTCTAGATAAACAGATTGTATTGCTGCTGTTCAAAGTGAATCATTTCTGAAGCAGGACAGAAGCAACAGGCTGAACCTGGTTCATTTTGGTCTTTGTTGTTTTTATTGGTCATTTTTCATGTTTGTATTTGTTTAATGACGTTTAGTGTTGCTTCAGTAGTGAATACCTGCAGGTAAAATGATGATTAATAATGTTTTGGGTCTAAAACAGAAAAATGTTTATGCAAATTGTTATTCTTCCTCTCCTTCTAAGCTATAGTGCATGCATTGTGAACAATTTAGCTTTCCATACTCAGCTGCTCTGAGCGGAGCTCACAGCTGAGACCAAGTGGAGAGGAGCACAGGAGGAAAGAAGGAGGACAGGACAGGGGAGCGGGGGACAGGAGGAGAGAAGGAGGACAGGACAGGGGAGCGGGGGACAGGAGGAG